>ML796919.1:176796-228997 GCA_009831015.1 Picea engelmannii | reverse complement strand
TGACTTATCTTAGAAGAAAACACAGAGTTTAAATGGTTGAGTCTAAAGCACCACAAGGTGAATTTTAAACCCTTTAAATATTTTCAATTTAAACAAATGAAACATACATGAATTTGCAGGAAACATGAAGTATGTACGAATATAAGATCACAATACATCAAACCACCACCATTAGAATCTTTTCATCAAAGCTTCAGGACTTCTGCATTATATTTCCATCAGATTCAAAAAATTACATTCGAGAGTCCTCTATCTACACTAATTTTCCAACCTGACTTACATAAAAAAGATACAATATATAGAAAAATAACACCCTCTTGGGCTGCTATGCTTCAAACTACTTTCCCCTCGAATCCAGGATTCAGTTACTTCCCCCCTGGACAACCTTTTCAACAAAATTTACTAAAAATAGAAAATCGATTGTGCCTAATCATAACATGACCAACATATTCGTTTCAATCATTTGGTCATGAGTAATATTCTACCATCTAGTTGTGAACAATCAATGCTTCCTCCCAAGGGGTGCCTGAGTAATCATGCGTACTGTTGGAAACTTTGTCACCTTTGTATAAAGGACTATGGTTGTTGTTGCACGATCGCTAGCTGTAACATGCATGTGGCGAGTTGGTGTAGCAGATGTCCGTTTTTTGTTTCTCATGCAACTCTAGTTGGAAGCAACGGTCAGGGGCCATGCATCTCTTTCAAAAATGGCATGTGTTTCATTTATACCTTCCCTTCTCAGTAGGTAAGTTTACAACATCTACGCAACGAATATTCATTGTGTAGGTGCTGTGTCAGATTTCTTGTTAATGTAAGAAAACAGGATATGTACAGAGAAAGATTCCATGCCACGACCCAAAAAGACAAAAATGGGTTTGTCTTATTCATTCCTCCAACATCGTCTGCAACCTTAAATCTATGATTGTTTTTCTTAAGGACCAATTCCATTTGTTCAAACTCTTCATTTGTCTCAACAAAAACATGTTTCTTTTTAGTTTTGATTGAGCATTGGAGAGAGATGAACATGCGCTGTCAATGGCTGGTCTACACTCTTTGAAATGCTTTGTTAATTTTTTCTCTGACATCCTCTTCTCCTCCCAAAGCTCAATAATTACATCTTGTGCCTCTCTGGGGTGTTTTTTTAGCCAATTTACATTCCCTCCTCTCAATGTGGGCGAGGCAGGGGGTAATTGACATGCTTGACTCTGCGAAGATGGTGTTTAAATGGTCCTTTCTGCCAGTTGTTTTCTCAACTCTCTTCTTTCTTGATAAATCTAGGAAATATAATTTTGTGCTTGCTTCAGTTGCTACGACAACTCCTGAAAATTTATATTTTCATCACCCGACTTTTCCTTCCCATCATCAATTCCCTTGCTTGCACCTTCAACATGATCTAGCTGAACGATGCACATGGGAAATCTATTGGAAGCAGACTTGGTGCACGATTTATTGGGAGCTTGTATCTCCTTAGTTTTATTAGTCAACCTTGACTTTCCCTTCTTCCGGGATGTTGACTGACGAGACAACGAGTCTTCTATTTATTTTCCTTTTCTTTTTTCCGTAACACCTTCCTTTCTCACCTATGCACTATGAAGTGTTGATTCCTCTGTATATAGAGGAATGTCTCCTTTGGGGTCTCTGTGGATGTTAGCCAGAATTAGAAAATAATCCCATTCCTTGTTCAAATGTCTCAATTCTTCGACCACTAACATTTTAATTAATGAACAATGGAACAGATTTTTCCCTAGCTGACCAACCTTGGCCTGGACGTTGTCTACCATCTTTTCCAAACTCTGACACAATAAGAAAGGTATATTAAAGGGATATTTCCTTGTGAAGTGCATCATTAACCTGATGTGATATGGGTACACCTTGTCAAACCTTCCTTCACAGGTGAAATATCTTCTGATTATCTTTAGAAGTTTCTCAAAAGGATCCAAGAGATACTGGCTTGGAATGTCGGCTCTAATTTTACGATTTAGACATCTGGGCTTGATGAAGTCCTAATAATATGAAATTTCTAAAGGCGTTCTTTAAACCATTTTTCTCCGTGTGGATGGATCTCCATCACAATTGAAAACGTTTCCTTCATTACTCAGAAAGTGATTTCTGCAATTGTCGCGTTGACCCCAAAAATTGAGGGCGAGCTGCTCAACCAAATTCGCATTATATCCTTTGATCCTTTCGCAGAAGATAATACATCTGGCTTGTTTGAAATATTCCCTGATCGTCGGGTCTTCATTTATCAGCTCCAGATCCTGAGGTTCAAATCTCACATCCCTGTCACTTCTCGCCTTCTTTATTATGCTTTGGGAATCTTCCATGATGCTAGTATATATTTATCTCATGCGTGCGATAATGAATTGTGAAACCTTCTTTTCTTGAAAAACAAAATCAACCACATAAATTCCTGGCACGACAATAAAGCATGACGAAATTTTTTGGCACAGTGGGGAAAACTCGACGCAGTAGCAAGCAACAATGAGAGACTTGACATGGTAAGGAACTGGGACGGAAAATTCTAGTGCAGTGGGGAAAACTTGGCATAAAGTTAAAGCAGGATGAGAAAATTCAGTGCAGTAGGGAATTGGGTGCGGTAGTAAAGAGAAAATGGAGACTTGATGCGTTGGAGACTTAGTGCAACAATAAGTAATTCAGAAGGAAGAAGGTTGACTGTGAAAAGAAACCACTCGTTCCAAACAACTTAATATGAAACGATATACATAAAGACCTTTGAGAAATGAATGAAAAAAATGGAGGAGACACAACAAAATCAAATCAATAGACTTACAATACGACCAATGGAAAACATATTTTAAACGGTGAAGGGCTCTAGAGCTTGCAGAAAAAACTATTGACAATTCAAAAATTATGAAAGTGATAGAGAAGCATGACGAGTGACCAATATTTATGCTTGAATGAATACATAATGACATAATGGAAAAGGACAGTAAATCCATGGCGACGAGAATTTGGAAAGCAGGTTGAAGATTTGCGCAGCAAACGCATGCAACATGTACACGTTTGAAGTGTACAAAGTACAAATGATAAGGGAGCCATGATTGTTTACTTTTCTGACTTCATGATTATGAAATGATGCTCATGATATATTTCAAAGTGACCTTTATCCCAACCACTTGACTCGATTTTTGGCATGTAAATCCGACCTGTTCAACATGACTCGAGACTTAGGGAAATGGACCCTTATGATTTAAACTTGTTGAACATTACACCCCTTCAAAAAAATTATGGCTAGACCCATTACTTTATTATTTTGAACCACTCTTTATTTGGTCACTGACCTTACAAGTTTTGATGCACAAACTATGACTCATCTAGGACTAAATCTAACTGCAAAAATCTCGGTGCTCACAAATGGCTCCAATGGGGATGCTATCCTTCCAGTGAGGTAGCAAAGAACAAAAAACCAAGTTCCCAGCCGTTGGGATATATTTGACTCAAAGACTCTAAAATGACAAAACAAATTGGTTTCCAGACTCTCTTGACACAACTATGAATAAAATCAACATAGACTTAGGGCCTTCGCTTCGGGCTTCAATTTTCTGCTGACTACTGATTCAAAATGATTTATCTGAAAATAAAAATGAATATTTACAATGACATCAAGAGACTAATTTTTTTTTCTAAACAAGATAATGTTTGAGAAACCTTCCATTCATAGGTCCCCCACCAATAATATCTCCATTAAGCTCTTGCAATAAATAGGAATTGTTCCCTGGTATGAAACAATCTTGAATGGTCCCATCCAAATATGATCAAACCTTCCATGCCTCCCTCTATCTTCATTTCTTGCATCCCACTTTAGTACCAAATCATTCAACTTGAAATAATCTTCTTTGGTGTGTCTGTCGAAAATCCTTTTCATTTTATCTTGGTGGAACTTTGATTATTGAAGACCTGTTCTCTCATTTGTTGCGCATGGACCAATTGGTTTATTATCCTTAGAGTGTTGTTTGGTTCGACTTCTTTCTCTTGCAACAGTCTCCTCACTGGAAATCCTAACGAGGTAGGAAACACTGCCTCTGTACCATATACAATATGAAAAGGTGATGTGGATATGGAACTTTTAGTGGCGATTCTATCAACCCATAACACATAGATGAGCTTTTTTTGCTAAGTTTTCTTGTTTTCCTACATAAGCTTCTTAATAATCCTGGTCAATCTTTTGTTAGACGATTCAACCAACCCATTACCCTGTGGGTAATAAGCTATGGAATGGCCCAGAGTCATGTTATAGTCACTATAAATTTCTCCATCTTCTTATATTTGAATGTTGATGCATTGTTAGTGATGATCTTGAATGGACAACCAAATCTAGACAAGATATTACTCTCTAAAAATTTAATGATCACATTATCAATAGATTTCCTTGTGGGGACCGCTTCAATCCATTTGGTGAAATAGTCTGTGGTTTTTAGTATCCACCTATGATGAGTTCAGGATGGTGGATGAATTTCTCCTATAAAATCGAGGCCCCATTGCATAAATGGTGCTTCAACAAAGATAAGATTTGAAGGTAGGGGCTCCAACTTTCTTTTCTCATCAATTATTTGGAATTCATGGTAGCTAGAAAATTCCTTGTATACATCATAAAAAATACTAGGCCAATAGAACCCTTCCATCAATATTTTTGTGCATAGTGGTATTCCAATAATGATTCCCCCCACAGTCACCTTTGTGAAACTCTTTAATATCATTTTTCATTTCTTCTTCCAGCAAAAAATTTAGCAAGATCCCACCCGGATCTTTCCAATACAGAAAATTGTCTAGAATGAAAAACTTTGCTGCTTTCAACTTAAAAAATTTGGCCTTGGTTTTGCTCAATCTGGTAGGGGCTTGTAGGTTTCTTAATACGTAAATGACATCAACATACCAAGGAGAATCAAGGAAATTCTGGGATATCTATGGGATTGCTTCTTCTTGTGAATTTTTTGACAAATCAACAATAAAATTGATTCCCAAAACATCACAATTTGATTCCACCATTAATTTTGCGAGCTCTTGACCCATAATCAACTTTGTAGGCTTGATTTCAAGGTCATACTCCAACATTAATGCTATCCATTTTCTCCTTCTTCCTTCAGGATAAGGCTGAGTCAAAATATCCTTTACAACATTTCTAGGCATGTAAGAAACGACATGGGAATGTAAAATATAAGTTCTGAATTATTTAAGGGCCTTCACCAAGGCATATGCTTGTTTTTCCATGATGTCATACCTTAGTGGGGAGTCTCTCAATGTCGTGCTATAATAATCTATGGGTTTTTCAAAGTTATGATCATATTTTTGCAACAAAACACCAACGATGGTGTGTTCTGAGGCAAAGGAAAACAAGATAAAATCTTTTGCAAAATTCGGGCTGGCTAACACTGGAGCTTTGGTCAGTGCCACTTTAATGTCTTAAAAATAATTCCTAGCTTTAGGAATCCATTTTATTTCATTGTATTTCCTGAGCATATTTGTGATATATTTTATGATCTCAGCTAAGTTGGGAATGAACCTCCTGAAAAAAATTACTTTTCCTAGGAAAGACCGTACCTCTTTCTTGCTCCTGGGAGTGATGATCTTCATAATTGCTTCCACTTTGTTGGGGTATATTTTTATGCCTTCTTTTGAAATGATGTGTCTAAGAAATTTTCATTCTTGCATTCCAAATTTTATTTATTTTTGGATTTAACGAGATACCAAACTTTCTACATTTCTAGAAAATCTTTCTTAGATGTTCGAGATGTTGATCATCAAAAACAAAAAATACAGTGATATCATCCAAGTAAATCACAATAAAATTATCCTTTTCATTAGAAAAATCTATATCCATGGCCCTTTGGAAAGTCTCTCCTACATTCAGAAGGCCAAAAGGCATTTTTTCATACATGAAAATGCCCCAAGGTGTTGTAAGATATGTCTTCTCCTGGTCATCCAGATGCACCATAATCTGGTTGTATCCAAAAAAACCGTTAAGCATTGAAATATTTTGATATCCCACCACCTTCTGTAGGATGTAATCCATATTAGGAAGTGGATAATTGTCTTTGAGAGACACCCTGTTTAGATTATGAAAATATACACATAATCTTATCTTACCACTTTTCTTCCTGACAGGAACTAGGTTAGCCACCTAGTTGGAAAATCTTAAGGACACAATAATCTTTGAATCAAACAATTTCCTTACCTATTTTTCAATCAATGGAAACAATAGAGAATTGATTCTTTTCAAATTTTGCTTGAAAGGTTTCTGATCATCCTTGATGGTAATTACATGCCAAATTACCTTAGTATCATAGACCTTCAAATATTCATAACTCCATGCAAAGACATCAGGGAAGTATTTCATAAGGCTGATTCTTGGAATGATATATACCCTTTACCTGGTTAATGACGAACTTGGAATCCCCATGTACAATTGTCCTTATAGCACCCAATTATTTTAAAGTCTTCAATCCCAAAATTAGTGCCTCATATTCTGCCATATTATTGGTACAATCAAAAGTGAGCTTGTAAGAACAGAGTTTTGTACCCACCTTGGGAGGGTTAATCCACACACCAACTCCATCTCCTTCCCTTCTAGAAGCTCCATCAAAAATCATATTCCACATTTCATCTTCTGTGTTGTTTTTCTGGTCTATAATTTCCTCTGTTCAATGCTCATTTTTTTCTTTGACAGCCATGCCAATTGTTGGCTTCCCCTCTTCAAAACTCAAGTTATTATAGAAAATAGAGGAACCAACTTCGATTTCAACAGAGTAAATAGGATGATTATTTGGTTGAGTTGTGTTTCTCATCATGTACTTGAGAAACACTTATCTATACAACCTCCTTTCTTGGCCAAAAACATGAATAGTAGCATATGACATGTCCATTTGCAAATTTCCTTTCATCTTTGCAACCCAAGATCTATATTACAACATGCCAAATTTTAGAGGGATGTCAACAACCACCACTTCCATGATCAGATTTCTCGATGGGATTTGAGACAATGATACAACCAAATCTTTGATCAAACTTAAGCATTTCACCTTCCTTGAGTCAAAAGAGAAAATATCCTTATAGGGTCTTGTAATGTATAGGCCCAACTCATCCATGACCACCTTGGGCATGAGATTATGTGATGCTCCTGAATCTAACATGGAATTGTGTAAATTCATGTCATGAATTTTAAGGCTAACATAGTGTTGGAAGGTTTATAGTTGGGAGTAAGCTTGTCATTGATGGCAAGATCAACGATGGAAAAGATCAACATGATCAACAACGCAATGATAATGGAAGAGGAGGAGCAACAATGAACATTGGATCTTATTTAGAATCCCCAATGACTGTCAGATCTGTTTGTAGACAAGAAGAACGCGCAGAAGAGGAGGATAGATATTAGGTGTCAGATCTGAGCATAAGATCCGACCATCGTTGGATCAGGGGGAACTTGCATGTTCATTAAAGATCAAGAAGAGGCGAAATGAGAGATGCGAAGTGGCAAAATCGCGAAGTGTCGAAATGGAGAAATGCGAAATGGCGAAATGATCCTAGCCGTTGGATCAAGGTGTGATCTAGGTTGTCAGATCCAAGAGGTGAATATAGTAGATCATGCCAGATAGGAAAGTCATGGACCATTGGATCAAGAGGACGCATGGTGAAAGATCAAAGCACCACAAAGACTCCATTTTGAAGTTTCACAAATCAGGAAATCCAAAGGAAAGAGGTTCAAAATCGCGATACACGAGATCATGAAAAGATCTTGACCATCAGATCACCAAGGATTTTGGACCGTTGATCTAAGCTCCATCTCGGAGCTTCACCTATCATGACTTGGAGTGACGAGAACCTCCATCACAGGAATCGCGAGATACGAATTCACGATAAGATCTAGACCGTCAACACACCAAGATTCTGGACCGTTGATCTAAGCTCCATCTCGGAGCTTTGCGTATCACGACTTGGAGTGACGAGAACCTCCATCTAAGGAACAACAAGATGTGAGATCATGAAAAGATCTAGACCATTGATTCATCGAGATCATGGACCATCGATCAGGGTCGATGAAGATCATGAGTTCACAACGCCTTTTAGTGCAGACAATGGTCACCGCCTGTGGTCACATGGAGGAAGGACCTAGTGCAGATAAGCTCCACCTTGGAATTTCGGGGATCGCATCTGGTACGAATGCCAAAATATTGAAAAGGTGAAATGTTGTTGTAACCGGTGGTCACCACCTGTGGTCACGCAGAGGAGGGAGCTAGAGTAGCCAAGCTCCTTTTCGGAGCTCACGACATGAAGAGTAAAGATGTGTCATCGCAGAATCTCCAAATTGCGAAAGTGAGAAACGCATAAATCACGACAATATCCTTCAGAGTTAATCCAATGGTGCAGGTAAATCTGAGCATAATCAGAGGACTAATCTTGCTCCTCACAGTGTAACTGCTAGAAACCATTGATGGTTTCTTCCAGAGGAGTTGAAGAGTTTCTGGGAATCTTCCAATGGGATGAAGATAGGTCATAGGGGCGATTGACAACTGGAAGACGGTTGGAGCCTGTAGCTGAAACAGAGAGGGTGAGCTCGACTGTAACAGAGAAGATGAAGAGTCTCAACTGCCAGAGAGAAAAAGTAATCTCGGAATAACACCTAGTGATGTTCGACACATGGGTTGAATCGCCAGAGGAGCTGAAGAGTCTCCTAGCTTCTTCCAGTGAATGAAGACTATTCTTGGAGGGGATTGACAGATGGATGAGCATTGAAGTCTGTAACTGAAACAGAAGGCATAATCTCGACTATGCCAGAGAAGACGAGGAGTCTCAACTTCCAGAGAGGCTGAGGAATCTTAGCAGAACACCCAGTGATGCTGGACGCATGGTGGGAACCACCAGAGAAGCTGAAGAGTTGCGATGATCAGGCAGAGCACTCGAGAGGTGAAGGAGATCGGTGCGGTGTGAGGATGCAGAGGATTGCGCACATTGCATGCACAAGGTGCACAAAAGCTATAAGTACATGGTACATAGAAGAGATGGGGTTGTTGTTTCTGTTGGAGTTGTTGTGGTTGTTGTTGTTGAAGGTGATTCATGCATGAAGAAGGAGGAGAGTGCAGCAACTAAATTGAATAGAAGAGGATGTGTGCAGGAAGGCAGTGAGGCGGATAGAGCAACGAAATGTAGCAGAATAGTGATGAGTCTGGTAAGCCATTGTTGAACATTATATCACTGTAATAAGTTTCAGTAGCAAAGATTTATAAAACATGGTGGTAGGGAGGTGCTAGGGAGGATTGTTGTCCTCAGAGGTTCAAGTGGGTGCTTGAACACAGGGAGTTGTAGCTTCCTTCTAGTTGGTGCTAGAGAAACCAGGGAGTTGGTGCTTCCTTCTAGTTGGTGCTAGAGAAACCAGGGAGTTGGTGCTTCCTTCTAGTGGGTGCTAGAGAAAACAAAGAGTTGGTGCTCTTAGCAAGTTGCAGCTTGCAAAAACAGAGTTTGTATCCTCACAATGAGTTGGTGCTCATATGTATGATAATGTAAAGAATGTAGATAATACTTATCATATAAAGAAGAAGAGGTTTTCACCCTGTATGGGTTTCCTCAGGAAATATCTGTCTCTGTGTTTCTCATATATGTGATTGATGCTAAATGTGTCATTGTTTATATCCTTGCATTATTGTGATCATCATTGAGTGCCTTGTAAAGTTTTTAAAAGAAGCATAATTGATTAAGCACGGTAACAACTGATTCATCCCCCCTCTCAGTTGTTCAACAATTGGTATCAGAGCGGGACCCTTTTAGCTAAGGGTATATCCTAGAGCTTAAACATGTCAAGTCATGAAGGAAATTCAACCAATAAGGCTCCTCTGTTCAATGGAACAAACTTTGCCTTTTGGAAAGTTAGAATGAGAACCTACATAATGGATTTAGGTGCAGATGTCTGGGATGTGGTAGATACTAGTTATGTAAAGCCAATTGTACTAGATAATAAGGATGACAAGCTAGAATTTAGCTTCAATTCTAAGGCTACGAATGCTATCCTGAGTGGGCTTGTAGAAGCATAATTCGTAAAAGTTATGCACCTAGGAACTGCCAAAGAAATGTGGGACAAACTCATTAGCAGTTATGAAGGTAATGAGAAGGTAAAGGACGCCAAGCTTCAAATCTACAGAACACAGTTTGAACAACTGAATATGAAGGAAGAGGAAACAGTTGGAAAATACTTTCTGAGAGTAGAAGAAATGGTAAATGCAATGAAAGCACTTGGTGAAAAAGTTGAGGAACCTTCTTTAGTTCAGAAAATCTTGAGATCTCTCCCAGATAGATTCAACCCGAAAGTCTTTGCCATAGAAGAACTTAATGATCTAAAAAACTTGGAGTTTGATCAACTTCTAGGAACATTGACTGTTTATGAAATGAGAATAGTTAAAGATAAACCCACCTCCAGAGAAGCATCATTCAAAGCTGACAAGAATAAGGATTCTGAGCCGGATGAAATTGAAGCAAAATTTGTGAAGAGACTCAAGAAGGGATCATGCAAATACAAAGGTAAACTTCCTTTCAAATGTTTCAAATGTGGTAGGATAGGTCATTTTGCAAATAAATGTCCCCACAAAAGAAAGGATCAGACATATGATGATGAGGAGAAGCATAAACACATAAATTTCTTTAAAGAGAATAACTTTAAGAAGAAAATTCTTTGCGTAAACAATGATGATGATCCTTCAGATGATGAAGACAATGACTCCCCTATTGAAGATAAATTAAATGACTTCATTCTCATGGCTAAAGAGGATTATGAAAATAACAACACATGAAGTGATGTTAATGAATAAGAAGCCGTGGTTGACATGGAAGGAGAATTGATCAGTGCACTAGAAGAGATTGACAGACTAAGAATTAAGAACATAAAGCAAAGACAATTGCTGATACAGTTTGAGAAAGACAGTAACAGACGTGATGAGGACCTTGTCCTATTAAAAGTGTAATTAGAGGAGGCAAAGAAAATCGAAGATATTCTGAAACGACAGTTATCAGAAAAGAAGGCTAGATGTGAAGCATTAGAACAAGAAGTAGTGAAAACTAGGAAAGAGATGGAGAAATTTCAATCTTTGTACAATCAGAATCTATCAAGTATCAAAGCCTCAGAAGGATTAACCACCATTCTGAATCAGCAAAGGAATCTAAAGATGAAAACTGGTTTGGGTTATGAAGAGGGATCAAGCAGTGGTAAGCCAGGAAATGAAGAACCCATCAAGTTTGTCAAAAGTACAAAAAATGACAACAATAAACCTGCAGAAACAAAGGAAGACATTTAGTCGCCCAAGACGAGTAAAGAAAAAGGTGTCAGGACTGAATCTGTAGGACAAAAAACCAATGCACTCTTTGCTGAAAGACGCCATCAACATGGAAGAAATCGTTTTTCTCAGAAAAGACAACCCTTTCCCAGGTACAAAGAATTTTTCTATGGTTATTGTTTCTATTGTTCTAATTTTGGTCACAAAGCTGTAAATTGCCTTCAGACTTAGACATGAGCAATTAAGATTTCAAAGAAATAAATGCTTCCAACAACAAATAATGATACAGCCAAGCAACAATCCATCACAGACTGCAAATTGCCAAATTAAGTCTAGGGACATGAAACTAACGAGGCCAAGAAATAATCAACAGACAATGAATAAACAACACTGCAACAATAAGTTTGACCTATTGAATAATGAGATTGAATGCTATACCTGTCATAACTTTGGACATAAATCTATTGACTGTCGATTAAGGAATTATGAACCAGATTCGAAATCCCCTGCTGAAAATGTCAAGTTTTGGAAGAAGAAAGAAAGTGATAAGTGTGGATTAGTGTTGTCCGCTCAAAGAAAAACAAACCCTTGGTATATAGACAGTGGATGCTCCATACACATTATGGGAGACAAAGGCAAGTTTCTATCTCTAAGTGAAAGAAAATCAGGAAACGTAACTTTTGGAAATGACGCTCCAGGAAAAATAAAGGACAAAGGGATGGTGAGCTTAAGTAATGGAAAAGGAAAAACCCAAGATGTTCTACTTGTAGATGGGATGAAACATAATTTTCTCAATGTAAGTCAAATGTGTGATAGAGGATGTGAAGTGGTGTTCACGTCCAAGGACTGCAAGATAAAATCTGTAACCTCAGGACAAGTGGTGGCCAAAGGCATAAGGACAATAAATAATGTATATGTGCTGAAAGAAAATGAAGAAGAATGTCATCTAAGTAGACATGATGAAAGATGGTTATGGCATAGGAGACTTGGACATCTAAACTTTGATCACTTAATCAAACTCAAAAAACTCGAGGCAGTAAAAGATCTTCTGAGGATATCAAAGCCCCAAGATTCAATGTGTAAACCCTGCCAAGTAGGGAAACAAAACAGGACACAGTTTAAGTCCAAGAGCTTTACTTCAACAAAGAAACCACTCCAACTAGTTCATATGGATTTATGTGGACCATCAAGATAGGAAGGCATAGGGAAAGAAAACTACTTCATGCTGATTATCGATGATTACTCCAGACTTACTTGGGTTGCCTTTCTCAAAGAAAAAGATGAAGCATTTGAGAAGTTTAAAATATTTAAGGCTTTAACAAAGACTCAAATAGGCAAGAGATTAAAGGCAGTAAGATCAGATCGGGGAGGAGAGTTTATGTCAAGAGACTTCAAGGAATTCTGCGATGAGCATGGGATCAAGAGAGAAGACACAATCCCAAGAACTCCACAACAAAATGGAGTTGTTGAGAGGCAAAACAGAACAGTGCAGGAAATGGCCAGGTCAATGATGAATGAGAAGAACATTGGCCAAATCTACTGGGTAGAAGAAATACACACAACAATCCATGTTCTTAACAAAGCTCACCTCAGACCACAAAGTGACAAGACAACTTATGAACTGTGGTTTGGAAGACCTGCCTCAATCAAACACTTCAAAGTCTTTGGGAGTAAATGATACATAAAGAATAATGATGAGAACCTCGACAAATATGATGACAGGGCTGATGAAGGCAACTTCTTAGGGTATGCTACAAACAGTAAAGGTTATAGATGCTATAATAAGAGGTTGCATAAAATGGTTGACTGTATTGATGTAAAAATTGATGAAGGAATCCCAACAAGAGAGGTGTGCAGTAATGAGTCTCCTACAGAAGACACAACTAAAGCTGAAGATGAACAGGTCCAAGAATTAGAAAACAAAGACTCTGAATTAGATGAATATTTAGACACTCAGACAGACTCAAATCAACAGTCAACTACAAATCCCTCTTCCAGAATCATTCAAAAGAATCATCGTGCAAGTCAGATAATTGGAGAAAAAGACAAAGGTGTACAAACCAGGAGAAAGCTAATAAAAAACACCGAACAATCACATATAGCCTTCATATCCATGCAGGAACCCAAGAATTTTAATGAAGCCAACAAAGATGACCATTGGATTAAAGCAATGAATGACGAACTTGATCAGATTGAGAAAAACAATACATGGAAGATGGTTCAAAGACCTGAAGGTAAAAACGTCATTGGCTCCAAATGGATCTTTAAGAATAAGTTGAATGAGAAAGGACAAGTTATAAAGAACAAAATAAGGTTAGTCTATAAAGGCTATGCTTAGATAGAAGGATTGGATTTTGATGAAAAATTTGTGCCCGTAGCAAGACTAGAAGCTATCAGAATGTTTCTTGCCTATGCTTGTCATAAAAGGTTTAAAGTCTATCAAATGGATGTCAAGTCCGCTTTTCTAAATGGAGATTTAAGTGAAGAAGTCTATATGGAACAACCAGAGGGTTTTGAACTGTTTGATAACCCTGACTTAGTATGCAAGCTGAAGAAAGATTTATATGGGCTAAAACAAGCCCCTCGAGCCTGGTATCACAAACTAGATACGTATCTCAAATAAAAAGGGTTCAAGAGAGGAACAATTGACAACAATCTGTATATTAAATCAGAGGATAATAATTTGCTCATCGTATTGGTCTATGTAGATGACATAATCTTCGAATGTCATAAGGATCCATTGGTACACTGGTTTGCTTTTTCCATGGAATCATAATTTGAAATGTCTATGATAGGAGAACTGTCATTTTTTCTTGGTCTGCAAATTAATCAGAGGAGTGAAGGAATGTTCATCTCTCAAGAAAAATATCTAAGAGAAATGCTGAAAAGGTTTCAGATGGAAGATTCTAAACCTATGGGTACACCTATGGTTACTGGATGTAAGTTAAGCAAGGATGATGACTCACCTGAGGTTGATCAAAGCTCATATAGATCAATGATTGGAAGCCTGTTGTACATCACAACATCTCGCCCAGACATAATGCATGTTGTAGGAAAGGTAGGAAGATATCAGGTTGCACCTAAACAAAGTCACTTGCAAGCTGTCAAAAGGATATTCAGGTATTTGAAAGAAACAATGACTTATGGTCTGTGGTATCCCAAAAATCAAAATCTTCAGCTAACTTCTTATTCAGATGTAGATTGGGCAAACTGTGTTGATGAGAGAAAAAGCACCAGTGGAGGAGCATTCTTCCTGGGTGACTCCTTAGTAGCATGGCTTAGTAAAAAGAAAGGTTCCATTTCTTTATCAACCACAGAGGCATAGTACATTGCTGCTCCTACCTGTTGCAATCGGGTATTATGGATGATTCAGACACTTGCAGACTTGGAGGTAAAATGCACTGCACCGATCCCAATTCATTGTGATAACACTAGTGCCATCAGTGTGTATAAAAATCCTGTATTCCACTCCAAGACCAAGCATATTCCTATAAAATATCATTTTTTGAGAGAGAAGGTCTCCAATCAGATTGTTCAGGTCCATTACATTTCAACCACAAAACAAATTGGAGACATTTTTACTAAACCTCTACCCAAGACACAATTTGAATATCTCAGACAGAAGTTGGGTGTTATCCCGTCTCACATGTAAGAAAGTCCATCCTGTCAGGGGGAGTCTTGTATTGATTGCATATTTGATACCTCATAAAATTACTGAAACAACTTAGGGGGAGCATGTTTTCTTTGACATTGATGTCAAAGGGGGGGAAAAGGAGTGGTCCAGATCGGATGCTACAGTTGGAGATCCAAACAAATTAGCGCAGTCGTTCAGGGTTGCCATCAATGCCAAAGGGGGATATTGTTGGAAGGTTTACAGTTGCGAGTAAGATTGTCATTGATGGCAAGAACAACGATGGAAAAGATCAGTGTAATCAACAACACAGTGATAATGGAAGAGGAGGAGAAACAATGAACGTTGGATCTTATTCAAAATCCTCGATGACCGTCAGATCTGTTTGTAGACAAGAAGAACACGCAGAAGAGGAGGACAGATCTTAGGCATCAGATCTGAGCGTAAGATCTGACCATCGTTGGATTAGGGAGAACCTGAACGTTCATTAAAGAGCAATAAGAGGGGAAATGTGAAATGCAAAGTGGAAAAATCGTGAAGTGGCGAAATCGCGAAGTGCCGAAATGGCGAAATGCGAAATGATCCTAGCCGTTGGATCAAGGTATGATCTGGGCCGTCAGATCCAGGAGGTGAATATGGCATACCACGTTAGATAGGACAGTCATGTACTGTTGGATCAAGAGGATGCATGGCGAAAGATCAGAGCACCACAAAGACTCCATTTCAGAGTTTCGCAGATCGAGAAATCGAAAGGAAAGAGGTTCAAACTCGTGATACGCGAGATCACAAAAAGATCTTGATCGTCAGATCACCAGGGATTCTGGACCATTGATCTAAGCTCCATCTCAGAGCTTCGCCTATCGCAACTTGGAGTGATGAGAACCTCCATCATAGGAATCGTGAGATGCGAATTCACGATAAGATCTGGACCGTCAATATACCAAGATTCCAGACCATTGATCTAAGCTCCATCTCGAATCTTTGCCTATCGTGACTTGGAGTGACGAGAACCTCCATCTAAGGAATAGTGAGATGCGATATCATGAAAAGATATGGATCGTTGATTCATCGAGATCATTGGCTGTCGATCAGGGTCGATGAAGATCATGAGTTCGCAGTGCCTTTTAGCGCAGACAGTGGTCACCGCCTGTGGTCATGTGGAGGAAGGACCTAGTGCAGATAACCTCCACCTCAGAATTTTGGGGATCACGTCTGGTACGAATGCTGAAATATCAAAAAGGTGAAATGTCACTGTAATCGGTGGTCACCGCCTGTGGTCATGTAGAGGAGGGAGCTAGAGCAGTCAAGCTCCTTTTTGGAGCTCATGACATGAAGAGTCAAGATGTCTCATCGCAGAATCTCTGAATTGTGAAAGTGTGAAATGCATAAATCACGAAAATATCCTTCAGAGTTAATCCAATGGTGCAGGTGAATCTGAGCATAATCGGAGGGATAATCTTGCTCCTCACAGTGTAACTGCTAGAAACCAATGATGGTTTCTTCCATAGGAGCTGAAGAGTTTCTGGGAATCTTCCAATGGGATGAAGATAGGTCAGAGGGGCGATTGAAAGCTGGAAGAGGGTTGGAGCCTGTAGCTGAAACAGGGAGGGTAAGCTCGACTGTAACAGAGAAGACGAAGAGTCTCAACTGCCAGAGAGAAAAATGAATCTCGGCATAACACCTAGTGTTGTTAGACACATGGGTTGAATCGCCAGAGGATATGAAGAGTCTCCTGGCTTCTTCCAGTGAATGAAGACTATTCTTGGAGGGGATTGACAGATGGATGAGCGTTGAAGTATATAACTGAAACATAAGGCATAAGCTCGACTGTGCCAGAGAAGACGAGGAGTCTCAATTACCAAAGAGGCCGAGGAATCTCAGCAGAACACCCAGTGATGTTGGATGCGTGGTGGGAACCAACAGAGAAGCTGAAGAGTTGCGATGATTAGGTAGAGCACTCGAGAGGTGAAGGAGATTGGCGCGGTGTGAGGATGCAAAGGATTGCGTGCATTGCATGCACAAGGTGCACAGAAGCTATAAGTACATGGTACAGAGAAGAGATGGGGTTTCTGTTGCTGTTGTTGAAGGTGATTCATGCGTGAAGAAGGAGGAGAGTACAGAAACTGAATTGAATAGAAGAGGATGTGTGCAGGAAGGCAGTGAGGCAGACAGAGCAACGAAATGCAGCAGAACATTGATGAGTCTTGTAAGCCATCGTTGAACATTATATCACTGTAATAAGTTTCAGTAGAAAATATTTATAAAACAGGGTGGTAGGGAGGTGCTAGGGAGGACTGTTGTCCTCAGAGGTTCAAGTGGGTTCTTGAACATAAGGAGTTGTAGCTTCCTTCTAGTTGGTGCTAGAGAAACCAGGGAGTTGGTGCTTCCTTCTAGTTGGTGCTAGAGAAACCAGGGAGTTGTAGCTTCCTTATAGTTGGTGCTAGAGAAACCAGGGAGTTGGTGCTTCCTTCTAGTGGGTGCTAGAGAAAACAGAGAGTTGGTGCTCTCAACAAGTTGCAGCTTGCAAAAACAGAGGTTGTAGCCTCACAATGAGTTGGTTCTCTCAACAAGTTGCAGCTTGCAAAAACAGAGGTTGTAGCCTCACAATGAGTTGGTGCTCATATGTATGATAATGTAAAGAATGTAGATAATACTTATCATATAAAGAAGAAGAGGTTTTCACCCTGTATGGGTTTCCTCAGGAAATATCTATCTCTGTGTTTCTCATATATGTGATTGATGCTAAATGTGTCATTGTTTGTATCCCTGCATTTTTGTGATCATCATTGAGTGCCTTGTAAAGTTTTTAAAAGAAGCATAATTGTTTAAGCACGGTAACAACTGATTCACCCCCCCTCTCAGTTGTTCAACACATAGAAAGGAGAGACATCATCAACATCACCACTCTCTTCCATGAATGTGCCAAACAAGATGACAGGGTGATCATCTTGTATGTTCAAGGTGTCAAGGTATTCTTCCATCTTCAAAATTTTAATGATTTGATTTCAATATTCTCCATTCTTGATCAGCTCATTAAACGAAACAAAATTTTTGATTTTATCCATTTGGCCTTCAAAATTAAAAGGAGACGAAGCTTTTTCTACCTCTTTGATGGTTGTTTCTTTTCTTGCCTCAGGTGTTTTATTTGGGGGTTCTTCCTTTGATTTTCCTTTCTCCATTACATCCCTTACTGAATTATTTTTTTTCGGTTGGCTTGAAGAAGGGGTATTTTTCTGAAGTTCCCTTGTAGGATTCGCCTTTGGAAGATTTGCATACTGCTTCTGAAAATGCATAAGAGCATTGTGGTATCCTTTCCTAAAATATTTTGTTTTCGATGAAAACATATTATCATTCTCCGGCATAAACTTGTCATTCGTATCCATAAATTGATCATGCTCTCCTTTTGTTAAGAACATGTTTGTTTATTTATCGTTGCAACAATGCATATGGTCTTCGATTATTTGATCAAAATATTCATTTTCATAGTTGTTTTGGAAATGAGGTTTTATTTGTTGATCACCTTGATCTCTCTGGTCTCTTTTCCTGATCCGTGGAATTGAGGCTCTTCTAAAATTTTGATTTTTGGGCTGAAAATTAGTTTGATCCCTGGTGGCAGGATTATTTTCCATGAACATCATCTCCATGAGTCTTTCCATAGTCTTCATCATCAAGTCAAAATTTTCGTCTGATGATTGAGATGTAGAGGGCTGTGATTCCCCTTGGACCTTCTTCACACTTTTTTCAAGATTATGTTTGATCTTCCCTGATGCCATCAGATTTACTTCTACTTCAATTATGTCGCTCATCATATAATCTAATGTATTGGATCTTCTTTCTCTTAACATCAAGTAAAATTCACTGTCAAAAGAGTCAACATATCGAAGTTGGGAAGCTCCAGGAGGAGGTTTGAATTCTGTGGGAATTGAATTATAAACTTTCATAAATCTAGTTGAGAACTATTGTGTTGTTTCATTTGGCGATATTTTTATATTATTTTACTTAGTTAATAACTGAAGAGGATTATTTTTATCACCCCACCCAGAAAGAAAAAGTGTTTCAAAAGATGCAAAATCAGGGATACTCGCTGTTGGAAGAGCTTTGAACCATTCTCTGACCTCACCTGAGAGACTCAGTGAAAACAAAATCATTTTTAAATCCTCATAATCTACCTCTTCAAGGTCGACAAAGTCATTAAACCAATCAAAGTGTTTTTGAGCTGAAGCATTCCCTTCAACATCATATAATTTAGTTCTCTGATTATAATTTTGAGGCAAATCATGTAATTGGGTTGGCAAGGAGAGAGGGGCGAACCTGGCGGCCATGAATCTAGGAGGAATTTGAAATGCCTGGATAGTCTGAGTGGGAATTACAGTGGCTTGAGGGGGATTTGTTGGTATCAAAGATTGGAACTTATTCTCATTGAATATGATTTCATTCAAATAAGATTCTGATCTGGACCTAAACATGGTTTGTTCAAATAATAAATCGAAGTCAAGGTCATCAATTCTTTTTACCCCATCTTTAGGAAAAGATAGGTTCCTATCCAAGTAACATACATGGTCCGTTATCCTTTCCTTTCTTTTGTGCAGAGGTTTTTCAGGATCAAACACAGATGTTGTAGGCTCTGGATCAGGGTCCGCTCTAGTGTAATCTTTCTTAGGAGCCAAGATTTATGATTCAGACTACTTTACACTACTAATATTATTTAATGAAGTCACCAGGGTAAACTAAGTTTTATCCAATATAGGTGTCTGATTCATTGTTACCCTCAGGAATCAAATCTACAACTTTAGTCATTTTATCCCACGAAAAGTTTTCAATCCTGTCCCCATAAACGATGCCAAAATGTTATCACTTGGTAAATTGTTGGTCTGAAGGGAACAATCTACCAAGGTAACCTACAAAACAAATTTAAGACTAGAAACTAGCCTTTCCAATATAGAGAGGGCTCTCTCTGAGATTTATTCTGTGATAGATAATAACTTTGGATTGACGGCTATATTTAGATGCTTGAGGAAGTTTTTCTAGTTTCTATGGAAAGGAAATATAGTACTTTTGGGATATGGAGTCAACCCCCTGAAAACAAGATAAATCAATGACTAATAAGGGAAAATTTGAAAGGATAAAGGCTAAATAGGAAATGGTCTTTCAGTTTCAACATCATTGTGTATGGAAGAGAAAGGAAAACATAAAGAAAATTAGAGCACGATTAAAGATGAATTCTGACTTAACTTAGAAGAAAACACAAAGTTTAAATGGTTGAGTCTAAATCACCATGAGATGAATTTTAAACCCTTTAAATATTTCCAATTTAAACAAATGAAACTTTTCATCAAAACATCACAATACATCAAACCACCACCATTATAATGTTTTCATCAAAGCTTTAGGACTTCTGCATTATATTTTCATTAGATTCAGAAAATTACATTCAAGAGTCCTCTGTCTACACTAATTTACCAACCCGACTTACATAAAAAAATATACAATATATAGAAAACTAACGCCCTCTTGGGCTGCTATTCTTCAAACTACTTTCCCCTCGAATCCCAGATTTAATTACTTCCCCCCCCGACAACCTTTTCAACAAAATTTACTAAAAATAGAAACTCGACTGTGATCAATCATAAAATAACTGACATAGTTGTTTCAATCATTTGGCCATGAGTAACATTTGACCATCTGGTTGTGATCAATCAACATTTCCTCCCAAGGAATGCTCGAGTAATCATGTGTACTGTTGGAAACTCTGTCACCTTTGTATAACAAACTCTGGTTGCTGCTCTGTGATCACTGGTTGTATCATGCACGTGGCGAGTTGGTGTAGAAGATGTTCGTTTGCGGTCACTTTTGAAAATCCAGGTGGAAACAACGGTTGGGGGCCATGCATATCTTTCAAAATTGGCATGCATTTCATTTATACCTTCCCTTCTTAGTAGGTAAGTTTACAATGTTTGCGCAATGAATATTCACTACGTAGGTGTTGTGCCAGATTTTTTGTTAACATAAGAAAACATGATATGTACGGAGAAATATTCCATGCCACGATCCAAAAAGACAAAAATGGGGTTTTCTTACTCATGCCTCCGACATCCTCTGGAACCTTAAATCTATGATTGTTTTTCTTAAGGACCAGTTTCGTTTGTTCAAACTCTTCACCTGTCTCAACAAAACCACGTTTTTTTTTTTTTTTTTTTTTTTTTTNGCACATGAGTTGTCAATGGCTGGTCTACACTCTTTGAAATGTTCTATGATTTTTTTCTCTGACAACCTTTGCTCCTCCCAAATCTCAATAATTACATCTTGTGCCTCTTTGAGATATTTTTTAAGCCAATTTACATTACCTCCTCTTGCGGTGGGCGAGGTAGGGGGTAATTGACCTGCTCGACTCTGCGAAGATGGTGTTTCAATGGTCCTTTTTGCTAGCTGTTTTCTCAACTCTCTGATTTTTTGATAAATATGGGCAATATCGTTTTTCACTTTCTTCAGTTGTTGTGAAAACTCCTAAAAATTTACATTTTCATCACCCGACTTTCGCTTCCCTTCATCAATTCCCTTGCTTGCACCTTCAACAGGCTCTAGCTGAACAATCCACATGGGAAATCTCTTGGCAAAGGACTTGGTGCATGGTTTACTGGGAGATTGGATCTCCTCAGTTTTATTAGTTAACCTTTACCTACCCTTCTTCTGGGATGTTGGCTGACGGGACGATGAGTCTTCTATTTCTTTTCCTCTTCTTTTCCCCGTAACACATTCCTTTCTCACCACTGCACTACTAAGTGTTAATTCCTATGTAGATAGAGGAATGTCTCATTTGGGGTCTCTAGGGATGTTAGCTGAAATAAGAAAAGAATCCTAGTCCTTGTTCAAATGTCTTAATTATTTGACCACTAACATTTTAATTAATGAAAAATGGAACATATTGTTGCCTGGTTGATCAACCTAGCATGGACATTGTCCTCCATATTTCCCAAGCTCCGACACAAGAAGAAAGGTAGATTCAAGGGATATTCCCCTATGAAGTGCATCAATAACCTTATGTGATATGGGTACACCCTGTCAAACATTCCTTCACAGGTGAAATATCTTCTGATTATCTTTAGAAGTTTCTCGAAAGGCTGTAGGAGATGCTGGCTTGGAATGTCGTCTCCATTTTTCCGATTTATACATTCGGGCTTGATGAAGTGCTTATAACAATAAAATTTCTAAAGGCATGCCTTTAAACCATTTTTATCCGCACAGAGGGATCTCCATCGTAGTTGACAATGTTTCCTCCGTCACTCATGTTAACACTCTATAAATTTGTTTGCCTGATAAAAAAATGACAGAGGTAACCTACAAACCAACTTTAGAGCTGGGTACTAGCCTAATCAACTGAGAGAGGGATGTCTCGTGTCACTTGATGTTTCTTTGGAAATCAATGACTGGCTTTAGTGTGTTTTTGGGGTTTTTTATAAAGTTGTTGTCAAAGAAGGGGAGGGACACTTAAGGATTATGGAGTCAAAATTATGAAAATGAATGAAAACACTGACTAGCTGGTAGAACTCTCTAGAGGATAAATGATAAATGAGGCGATGAATCTGAGTTATAAATTTTAGTTTGCAGAGTGTAATAATAAAATGGAAACAAGTAACTACATCATAGTATTTAATGAAATTAATTATGAATTAGTTATGAAGAATTTCACACAGTTTAAATTGCTTAAGCCAAGAGCATAACGAGCTGAATTGTGAGATTTTAAACTATCCAATTTTAACAAAAGACTGTGTAAATTGAATTAAAGAAACACATTAAATGCATACAATGAGAGAAGACAAAACTCATATCACCACCATTAGAATCTTTTCATAGAGACTTCAAATTATTCTGCATATGTATTCAATTCAATTCCATAAAATTAAAATTTAGTTTAGAACAACTAAGGATGTTCCCTTGCACTTCTGCCAACATTAATACATTCATAACTTCTAATATTTATACAATTCAAGTTCCTTTCAATTAGAAACCAATTACAATAGCTGAATTGAAATGTTTCAACTTCTAAAACTGACTCCAATAACTACATTGAACAATTTCGGTATGGGAACCGATTACAATTATTAATAAAAAACGTTTCACGAACCAACGACTGATTCCTCTGACTCTTCATCTCCTGCCTTTTCCATATGTCATGTTTCGGTCTTCTATCTGATCTACCATTTTGATGACTCTTGGGCATTATCTGCTGGTTCCTGGAAAATTGCACTTTGTTTTTCCCAACCACACTATCTCTTTCCACTGCAACTTAGAAGGGATATCGTAGTCCATCGTTTATTTAATTAGGATCTCTAGGTCAATGCAAGAGGCGTACATCATGACTGGAAGTTTGATCTTCACTGTCTTGAATTGATTCAAGATCTCAAAATATATGATCAAATATTCCACCAGGGTTGCTCCTTTCAAGTTTTCCTCCAGGCTTTCAAACTTGGAGTGGTCCATTATGCATTGTGCGAGGCGAGAGTTGTATTCCTTATGATCATACAATTTTTCTTTGCCATCCCAAAATGGTGGGAGGCCTTTGATGAACAACTCTTCAAACACATATTTAAATTCCTGTATACTCTGCTCCATCTGTATGGCCTTGGTTTGGACTGATTTTAGCAGTTTATGCTTGACACTGACTCTCCTAGCCCAAATGATCAATGTAGTCCTGTCTTTGACCCCAATGGTATGAAGTTCTTTAGTGGGTATGGAATTCAGTAGGTTTATATCATTTTGGGCCCACTCTGATGGTTTCTTAGCCAGGGTCTCATTTACAACAGTGCACCTGCTTCTGGATGTGATGGCCATGCTATCTTTGTCATTGATGAAGTTCAAGTACACCCTGAACTTGGGAGTTTCAACATCAATAGAATCCCAGATGATGTGTTTGGCTCCTTGAAACAATCCTTTGCCTCTCAACCTTGTTTTCAACCTATCTACTCTTTCCTGCAAAGCTTGATTCTCCTTCTGGAACTGAGCCATCCTCTCATCTTTTGTTTTCGTTTCTTGCTTCAACTTATCTATATCGCCCTTTAGACCTTTGATTTCTCCCACCTTCAGGATAACTTGGTACATAGCCTGAACAAGTCCTTCAGTGCTCGACCCAAATTCCACAGTAGAAGGTACAATTACAACCATGTTTGGCACTTCTATCTGTCCTTGTGACCATTTCACTTTTTCTTGTTCCAGCTGTAATACCTTGGCCTTGTAATTCAATGCTTCTTATGGAAATGTCTCCTTCTCATGTTCTAGAGCAACCAGTTCTTTTGTTTGTGGATTCTCTATGGAAGAAATTTTTAGTTTCTTCTTCAAGATTTGAATCAACTTGTCATTTTCTTCTAAGGAGGATTTCACTCCCTGAGGGCATTCAGATTCTAGCCTCTTGACCTGATTTTTCCAAGCTTTGTTGGATTCTTTTTCTTACCTCAACTTCCCTTCCAACTTAATTTCATAAGTTGACATATTTGAATTCTTCAGGCTTAGACCCAAGTAATACAAATACAACATGTCCCTGGTATTCCTGTGGAATTTCAGTTTTTCAGGAGCACTGGTTTTCTCATATTTCATCTTGATCTCAGATACTTTATCCTCATCTACAACTGCTATATTGAATGTCTTGTTCTCTACATCTCTCACTATGAACAGAGAAGACTTATGTTGAGATATATTTTCTACCTTAGGGATTAAATCCCTCATTTCATTCATAGCCAAGTTTCCTTTCTCAGCATATTTCTTTGCCAAATCTTCTTTAGATTGATAGGCTGCTCCAGCTGCCTTATCAAAGATGTGTTTTTTGCTACTGAAAGTTCTTGAGTTGGATTCACTTTGGAGCTTTCTCCCTTTCCCAACTTCTACATTACTGATGTCACTCTCCACCATATCCATATTCACTTGTTCTTTAGGCTCCTCCTCCTCTAGATCCACTATCTGTGGGGATTGTGTGATATTCATCTTTTTAGGGGCAGTCTGCTGACTGCTAGTGCCCAGGGCCTTTGAACTAATCCTTTTGTTGTAAACACTTATCTTGGGAACTTTAAATATCATCTTCTGTGGAGTCTGTTGTATTTGAGTTTGTTGTAGGGTTGCCTCCATTTGTTGTGTTTGAGTTGGTTGCAATATTTCTTTCATATCAGCACATACATCTAGATTTTCCAATTTGTCGAATCCATCAACATGTTCATGCTCATAGGGGGCCTATTTGTTTATCAATATTCTCTTGGATTTGATCTGATGTGGATCGTATCTTCTTCTATGTAGCTGTACAAATCCAAACTCCTTGACCTTAGCCTGGATATGAGATATACATGATCTAGTTTTTACAATAAAGGGTCCAATGATGAAATGGAATTTGAGGTTGGATGCCTTGTGTAGTTTCAGGAAGTGCTCTTTCTATGATATAATTATTTTCTTGATGAACTCTAGGGAAAAGACTATGGGTGTCAGAAAAATAGGCAGAAGATAGGGGGATTCATGACAACCATAAACCCATATCATTTTTTAATGCATGAACAACACCCAGTCCCCCACTCTTTTTTCTAGATTTGGCTGTAAATAAATCATGTCATCTAGGACTCTTGGAAGGATGCTGTTGGAAATTAGGTTGTAAACTCTAGACATGACCTTGTTGATAAAGATAAGCATTGTGATTCTTTTGCATCCAGTTGATATGAATGATGATTTAGGGAACTATCTCTTGTTTGTATCCAAGAAAATATTCAGCAAGTAGGTGTAATACCTGAAGTTTCTTAGTGACTGAAAATTCACTAGCTGCTTGTGGATATTATCAACTATGAATTTATCAAAGCTGATGCAAACTGACTGACTAGACTCTGACTGGAAAAATGCCAACATAAATCCTAACATGACCTTGACCACATAATTGTCATTATCTAGAACTAAAATCTGACTCAATATGAAAAAAATCCATTGGACTTCAATAACCATGATATTTACATTCATTGGCAGGGACACACTTTCAAAAATATGCTCAGGTTTGACAATTGTTTACAAAAATAGGTCTTTGACTTATGAGGGACATTCCCTGTAAACCATAATTAGATTTTTCTTCTTCAAATGGTTCAGACACTGTGGAGGGGTACTTTGGTATTCTGAGGGTGCTTCGAACATATAGACTCTCTACCCTACACAAGACCTCATACCCTTGTTTATTTAATATGACTTTCTCTTCTTGCGAATACTACTCTGCGCACCAACCTATGAATTCAAGGAAGGGGAATGAGGCCTCGAAAGCGTAAGGGAATATGGTGGCCTAGAAATCTTCAAGGAAAGGTATATGTTTCCCTATGTTATCTAACAAATTAGCTCTAGACTCGGAGATGGGAGAAATGGTTATTGGAGGGTCGAACATATCTGAATATTTGTCAATTAGAGATTTTTCGTTTGACATGGGGTCTTGATCGGCTATAGACATAATGACAGGGCCCATGGTGGTGATGAAAAATACCTTTGAATGAGAAGAAAATGTGTGATTTTGGAAAATTGTTGAGCTTCAGTTTGAATGGAGTGGTCGCACCAATCTTCCAACGTTCTAGTAATTTGAATAATAATAAAATAACGACAAGGGCCCCCCTTTATATACTTTCTCGATTTTGGGGGCAAGGGGAAGCGGTTTGGGGCAACCCACTTATCACCCCAAAATGCACCCAGTGGTTCCACATGTTCCCAAGATGAAACCACCGTTTGCTTTTCGGTCCGCTTTCGGGAATTATCCTCCGCGCAAGTTCTTCCCCCAAAACGATTGTCGATTGTTGATCTGTAGTGCCTTCGATCTGTGACCCATCGACTCCCATAAAATCTACACTCCCGCTCGATTTAGCCTCCTCTCGCTAGATCTGTCCCTATCCTCCAATTTATCACGCCTCTACATCAATTTAGCCCCTCGCTAAGCCCTGGAAACTGGTTTCACATAGAAATTGTCATGGTGATAACATGGGCTGCAACTGGGGATTCTATCCTCTCTACGAGGTATCAAAGAACAAAAAACCGAGTGCCTACCCATTGGGCTATGACACATTCCTGCAACTAAATTTACCAACATTTATTTGGAAGACTCAAAATCTACTCAACATTACTTAGGACCTTCACCTCAGGCTTTAGTTCGGCTGATCTAGTTTCAATTGATTCAACTGAAAAAATAAAATGATTATGTACATTGAATGGAAAGGGTGATGTTTTCTTTAGATGATATAATGTTTGAGGAACCTGCCATTCATAGGTCATCCTCCAATGATGTCTCCGTTACTTTCATGTATCAAATAGGTATTATTCCCATGGTACACTACGATTTTGAAAGGGCCTAGCTGTAGATGGTCAAATTTCCCATTCTTTCCCTTGTCTTCATTTATGACGTGCCATATCAATACCAAGTCTCCCACTTTGAAGTCATCCTCCTTAGTATGCATGTCAAAATATTTTTTGATCTTGTCTTGGTGCAACTGAGGATTATTGAAGGCCTTTTCTCTTGTTTTCTGGACATTGATTAGTTCATCCTTTCTTCTTTGAGAGGCATCTGTTTCAACATCCTTCTCCTGTAACAACCTCATCACTAGAAACCCTAATGTAGTAGGAAAAATTACTTCTGTGCCATAAAAAATTTGGATGGGTGAGGTGGAAATAGATCTTTTTGGAGTGATCTTGTCATCCCATAATGCATGGATGAACTTTTTGTGCCAAGATTTTTTGTTATCTTGCAACAAATTTTTAATAATTATGGTCAAGCTCTTATTGGATGACTCAACCAACCCATTTACTTGAGGGTAATAAGAAGTGGAGTGGCCAAGACTTATGTTGTAGTCACTGTAGAATTTATCCATCTTTTTGGACTTAAATGATGCTGCATTGTATGTAATGATTTTGATTGGCCACCCAAACCTGGAAAAAATATTGTCTTCCAAAAACAGGATGATAATGACATTTGTGGCCTGCCTAGTGGGAACTGCCTCAATCCACTTGGTGAAGTAACCTGTGGCTGTCAGAATCTACTTGTGCTGGACTGAGGACTGTGGATGAATTTATCTTATAAAATCAAGGCCCCATTGTCTAAAAGGTGTTTCAACAGAGATGGGTTTCAAGGGTAAAGGCTATAATTTCCTCTTCCCATAAAAAAATTGGCATTCATGACATATTGAAACCTCTTTGTAGACATCATAAAAATTCTAGGCCAATAGAACCCAACCCTCAATATCTTGTGCACGATAGTTTTCCTATAGTGATGTCCTCCACAGTCACCCTTATGGAATTATCTGATGGTCCTCTTTTCTTCCTCTTATAGCAAACAACTCAACAAAATTCCCCCTAGATCCTTCCAATATAGAGATTGATTTACCATACAAAACTTTGTTGCTTTCAGCTTTAAGAACCTGACCTTAGTTTTGCTCAATTCAAGAGGATCCTGCAAATTTATCAATACATAAATGATATCTGCATACCATGGGGAGTCAATGAATCTTTGGGATATCTGGGAGACTCTTTCTTTTCCTGAATCTGTTGATAAGTCGACAATGAAATTTATTTCTAAGAGTTCACAATTTTTCTGTGCCATCATCTTGGAAAGTCCCTGCCCTTTGATCAACTTTGTAGGTTTGATCTCAAGGCCATATTCCAACAACAAAACTATCCACTTTCCCCTTTTCCCCTCAGGGTCGAGATGAGTTAAAAAATCTTTCATAGAACTGTCAGGCACATAAGCAGTGGTATGATAATGCAAGATATAAATTCTGAACTCCTTCAGGGCCTTGACCAGTGCATATGCCTACTTTTACATGATATCATACTTCAATGGGGCATCCCTCAATGTCCTGTTATAGTATGTTATAGGCTTCTCAAAATTCTTCTCATCCTTTTGTAGTAAAACACCAACAATGGTGTGCTCTGAGGCAAAAGAGAACAATATAAAGTCTTTTTCAAAATTAGGGTTGGCCAATATTGGGGCTTTGGTCAATGCCACTTTGATGTCTTCAAAGGATTTTCTGGCTTCTAGGGTCCACTTTATCTCATTTCCTTTATTGATCATGTTAGTGATGTAATTTATGATTTCATCCAGGTTAGGGATGAATCTCCTCAGAAAATTCACTTTCCCTAGGAAAGATTGCACTTCTTTCTTACTTCTGGGTGTGCCAATTTTCAGGATCCCCTCAACTCTGTTGGGATCTATCTTTATCCCCTCCTTTGAAATTATGTGTTCAAGTAGCTTCCCTTCTTCCATGCCAAAATTCGACTTCTTGGGGTTCAATGAAATTCCAAACTTTCTGCACTTATGAAAATCCCTTCTTAATGCTTGAGATGTTCTTCATTAGGAACTATGTACACAGTGATATCATCTAGGTAGATAACTTGAATTTTTCTTTCCCATAATCAAAAGCTATGTCCATATCTCTTTGAAACATTTCCAGTGCATTCATGATCCCAAAAGGCATCTTGTCATACATGAATTTACCCCATGGTGTTGTGAATGTTGTCTTTTCTTGATCACTATGGTGCACCATGATCTGATTGTACCCAAAGAAACCATCCAACATTGAAATTTTCCGAGAACCTACCACTTTCTGTAGGATGTGATCCATCTTAGACATTGGGTAGTTATCCTTGATAACCACCCTGCTCATATTTCTGAAGTCCACAAGCAAACTGATCTCCACACTCTTCTTTCTGACAATCACTAGATTTTCCACCCATTTGGAAAAGCTCAAATATAATATGATATTGGCTTCAAACAACTTCTTTATCTCTTTCTCAATAAAGGGAAACAACAAAGGATTTATCCTTCTTAATTTTTTTTTGAAAGGTTTATGATCTTCTTGATTGGGATCACATGCTGAATTACCTTGGTGTCATAAAATTTCAGATCTTCATAGCTCCAGGAAAAAACATCAGGGAATTCTTTCATCAAATTGATATATCTCTGCTTGACTTCTGGGTTGAGTGTTTTGGACAACTTAATGAACTTGGGATCTTCTTGAGTCCCAATGTTGCAATCTTCAACATCCCCTTCATTTACTGTGATCTTTCGACTCCTGGCCACATCATTGTTATCAAAGAGTTTCTCCAATGGGAGCAGACCTTTGGGAATGATGTTACTCTTCAACTGCACTATATCTCTACCAACAATCTGATTTTCAAAGTAACCATCCTTTGTGAAAGAAGTTGCATTCACATATTCATCACAATATTCTTCATCAATACTCAAATTCTCAAATCCATCTTCCATTTTGAGGAAAATTTCCATTTGTTTATCATCTTCGAAAACCTGCCAGTACTTAATGTTATCAGGCACTGTTGGTCTGTGCTTGATCTCAACTTCATATCTCCTACTAGGAAAGATTGGAATTTTGAAAACTGAAGCTGAAGTGGCAAGGGCATAAAAAATCTGATTCTGACCCCTTGGAATCATTGAGAGGCTATATTCTGAAAATTATTCAAGAAGGTCAAGCACTGTATTCTTGTATGCTCTTAATATTGGGTTCTTGGCTTGATATATTCCCTTCTCTCGATTTATAATCAACTCAGTATCCCCATGAACAACTATCCTTTTAGCACCCATTTCTTTTAAAGATTTCAATCCTAATACCAACGCCTCATATTCAACCATATTGTTTGTGCAATCAAAAGACATCTTATAAGAGCACAATTTTGTAGCCAATATGGGGGGGGGTTAATCCACACACTATCTCTTGCCCCCTCTTTGCTGATAGCTCCATCAAAGCTCATGCTCCACATCTCATTTTATGTGCTATCCCGCTGCTCTGAAAACTTCTCAATCTGTTGATCAGATTTATCTTTGTCAACCATATCAATCTCTGGCCCTTTCTCCTCAAAACATAGATCGTTGAAGAAAATGGAAGACCCCAAATCAGTCTCCACAGAGTAGATGGGATGCTTATTAAGATATGACTTGTTGTTGGCCATGTATTTGAGTAAAACCTCTCTGTACAATCTTCTATCTTGACCAAAGACAAGGATGGTGTCGTATGGCATATCCATATGAAAATTTCCCTTCAACTTTGAAGCGCATGACCTGGATAACAACATGCCAAACTTAGGAGGGATATCAAGAACCATTACATCCATGACCATATTCTTTACTAGAATTTGAGACAAAGACACCACCAGATCTTTGATTAGTCCTAAGCATTTTACCTTCCTTGAATCAAAGGAGAAACGATCTTTGTAAGGCCTTGTGTTGTCCAGGCGCAATTGGTCCATGAACACCTTGGGAATCAGGTTATGGGATACTCCTGAATCCAACATGGCATTGTGCAAAGTCATATCATGGATCTTTAGGCTCACATAGAAGGGGGGAACTCTTCAGTATCACTATTTTCCTCCCTCTTAAGCATCTTTATGATCTGATTTCTATATTCACTATTCTTGATCAATTCATCGAATGATACCAAATTTTTAATCTTGGCCATCTCACTTTCAAAATTAAAGGAGGATGAGGTTTTCTCTACCTCTTTGGTGACTATCTCCTTTCTTGTTTGAGGTACCTTTTTCTAGGATTCTTCCTTCTGCTTTCCTTTGTCCACAACATCTTTTGCAATATAGTCCTTTTTGGGCTGACTTGAAGAGGGTATGTTATTTTGAGCTTCTTTGGTAGGGTTCCACTTTGTAGGATTTCCCTTTGGGGGGTTTGTAGGCACTTTCTGATTTCGAAGATTGTATTGTCTCTGGAATTGCATGATGGAATTATGAAACCCTGTTTGGTAATCTTCTCTTTCTATTGACAACCTGTCATCATTTTCTTGCATGTAGCATCCATGAAATGATCATGTTCCTCTTTAGTCAAAAACACCTCTGTCTCATCACTGTCACATCAATGCATGTTGTCTTCAAAATTTTCATCATAATTCTCATTTACATAGTTGTTTTGAAAATGAGGTCTTATTTGTTGATCCCCCTAATTTCCCTGATTCCCTTGATTTCTATGATCTCTTTGTATGATTTGTGGGACTGCTGGTCTTCTATGATTTCTGGGTGGAACATCAGCTTGTTCTCTGGTGTTAGGCTTATTATATAAATCCATTCTCTCCATCATTTTCTCCATAGTTTTCACCATGATCTCAAACCTTTATTCCGATGTTTGTGAGGTTGAAGGGTGTGCCTTATCTTGAACTTTTTTCATGTCCCTGTCAGAGTCAGATTTGATCTTTCCTGAGACCATTAGATTCACTTCCACTTCTATTTCATTTTTCATCATTTCATCTAATGAGGTATATCTTCTTTCCCTCAACTACGAAGAAAATTCACTTTCAAAGGAATCAACATATATGAGTTGAGCAACTTTGGGGGGGGGGTGGGGTTAACTTAGTAGAAATTAGATTATAGAACTTTACAAATCTGGCTGAAAAATTTTGCATTATTTCATTAGGTGACCTCCTCATGTTGTTATATTGAGATAAAAATTGAAGGGGGTTTTTCTTGTCACCCCATTTTTCAAGAAAATTGGTTTCAAAGGATTCAAAATTTATGATACTAGCTATTGGGAGATCTCTGAACCACTTTCTCACTTCTGCTGCAAGACTTTGTGCAAACAAAATCACTTTTGCATCTTCAAAATATATTTCTTCTAAGTCTATAAAATCATTGAACCAGTCTAGATGCTTCTGGGATGACACACTGCCTTCAACATCATACAACTTAATCCTTAGATTATACTCATGGGGCAAATCATGTAATTGAGCAGGGAGTATAAGAGGGGCAAACCTAGCTCCCTTGGCTACTGTGAGAACTCAATGTGGTTGTTGGTTTTGAGTTTGGATCATGAGAGGTTTGGTAGAGGTAGCTAAAATTAAATCTTGAAACCTCTTATCGTCAAAGATGACCTTGTTCAAACAAGATTTAGATTTAGTTTTGAACAAAGTTTGCTCAAATTTCACATCAAACTCAAGATCTTCAATGCTTGTTACTCCATCTTTGGGCAAGGATAGACATCTGTCTAAACACAAAGCTGGGCTTATTGACCTTTCTTTTATTTTTTGTATAAGTTTCTCAGGATCAGACAAAGGGATTGCAACTTCTGTGTCTCGGTTTCTCTTGGTGTGAATTCTATTGGGAGCCATGATTTCTAGCTCAAACTACTTTGTGATACTGGTCTCTTGGTAATGGAGTCACCAAGGTAATTTTTGTCTCAACCAATAAGGTGTTTAATTCGCTGTCACCCTCATGAATCAAATCTGAAGCTTTAAGTCATTCTTTTCCCAGGGAAGATTTTACTTTCGATCCCTGGCAGTGGCACCAGAATGTTAGCACTCTGTAAATTTGTTCAGCTGATAAAAAAATGATAGAGGTAACCTACAAACCAACTTTAGAGCTGGGTACTAGCCTACTCATCTCAGATAGGGCTCTCTTGTGTCACTTGATGTTTCTTTGGTAATCAATGGCTAGCTTTAGTGTGTTTTTGGGGGTTTTTATAAATTTGTTGGCAAATAAGGGGAGGGACACTTAGGGCTTATGGAGTCAAAATTCTGAAAATGAATGAAAACATTGACTAACTGGTAGAACTCTCCAGAGGATAAAATCTAAATGAGGCGATGAATCTGAGTTATAAATTTTAGTTTGCAAAGTGCAAGAAGAAAAGGGAAACAAGTAACTGCATAAGAGAATTTAATGAAATGAATTCTGAATTTGGTATGAAGAATTTCACATAGTTTAAATTGCTTAAGCCGATAGCATCACAAGATGAATTTTGAGCTTTTAAACGATCCAATTTAAACAAAAGACAATGTAAATGGAATTAAAGAAACACATGAAATACATACAATGAGAGAAGACAAAACTCATATCACCACCATTAGAATCTTTTCATAGAGACTTCAAAAGATTCTGCATATGTATTCAATTCAGCTCTAGAAAATTACAATTTAGTTTAGAACAACTAAGGAGGTTCCCTTGCACTTCTGCCAAAATTAATACATTCATAACTTCTAATATTTATACAATTCGAGTTCCTTTCAATTAGAAACCACTTACAATAGATGAAATGAAATGTTTCAGCTTCTAAAACTGACTACAATAATTACATTGAATGGTTTCGGTATGGGAACCGATTACAATGATTAATAAAAAAAAATTCACGAACCAACAACCGATTCCTCTGAATCTTCAGGTCCTGCCTTTACCATCTGTCCTGTTTTAGTCTTCTATTTGATCTGCCATGTTGATGACACCTGGGAATTATCTGTTGGTTCCTAGAAAACTACACTTTTTTTTCCCAACCACACTATCTCTTTCCACTACAAGTAAGAAGGGATATCGTAGTCCATCATTTCTTTAATTAGGATATCCAGGTCAATGCAAGAGGCATACGTCATGACTGGAAATCTGATCTTCATTGTCTTAAATTGATTCAGGATCTCAAAATTTGTGATCAAATATTCCACCAGGGTTGCTCCTTTCAAGTTTTCCTCCAGGATTTCAAACTTGGAGTGGTCCTGATCTAGGTGGATATTGGTGGCCACCCGCCTATTCCACTTGGACCCACACCATTGTTTCTTTCAGTTTTTTAGTTTCCTTAATTGTAGCACAATTTACTATTTTTAGCAGTTCTTCGGGTCCCGAACTTCCGAAGTTGTTTTGAGGCCCTAAACGACGTTTTTTTGGGCATGAATGCTCCGACAAATTTGAGTTCGTTCCAGACTCGATATTCTCTACCAAAAATGTAGTCCTTGGATATATATTTCTAACGATGTATCATGTGCCTCAAACAGAGATAGTATGCCAAAGTTATGACCCCGGGAAATTGATGTACAAATTTACCCCAACGGGGCCCATATTCTGGCGTTTCATCTCCTAGGGTTAGGTTTTTGGATGTTTAGGGTTTTCCATTGTTTCTCAGTAATATATAGGCCTTCGAGCCTCATTGTAACAGGAAGTTCAGAGGCCAATAGACGCCACATCTCTTCTCAGAGATAAGATACCAGCACCCTAGCTAGTTTAGTTCCATTATGTCTGTAAGTATTTTTTAGTCAGTTGTTATTAATGAAATGAAGTCTTATTTCCACTGCATCTCTACATTTATGTGTATTTCTATATTTCATTGTGTTCCTACATAAATCCGGATTAGTGGTATCAGAGCGGTCTACTCGTTTTCGATCTTTCTTTGCATGTCCCCAACGAGGTCGGGGTATAAGGAGTTGGGGCTCGATCTGGTTGAACCTTTGCAAGATCAGTCTCGCAAAACCCGATGACCACCCATAGGGGAAGAAAAGAAAGATGAGGGAGTAGGAGATCCTATCAAAATGTTGCTTGAGGAGGCCCTCGAGAAACAAAGGAACGCAATGATGGGCAACTTTTCTCAGATTCTTCAACGGATTCCCACTAGCGGCACATCGACATCCAACAACCATTCTGGAGGCGCCACTCCTTTTAAGATACAAGTAAACTTTGACATTCCCATATTTGAGGGCCAAATAGATGCATATACCATATATAGATGGTTGAATCTTTTAGAAGGATATTTCTCGGTTCATGAATTTTTCTACCGAGAAAGGATTATTTTTGCACTCCTCAAAGCTTCCCCCCATGTCAAGGACTGGTGGGAAACCTACTCGGAGAAACAGGGAGAGGGGGAACCCTCTCTGTTCTCGGCCACAGCCACTTGGAATTCTTTTCAAGATGCCATCAAGGAAAAATATTATCCCGTGGGGAGCTATGAGGACAAATACATACAATGGACTATGTTGCGGCAAGAAAGGGACCAAGATGTGCATGAGATGACGAATCTGTTTCATACCCTAAGGAAAAAGTTGGGTATCAAAGATTCAAAGAAACATTTGGTGTTAAAGTACCGCAGTTGTCTACATAGATACATTCAGGAGGAAATGGAGTTCCTCAACATCTCCTCGCTTGGTGTGGCATACCGATATGCTGCCAAGATTGAGCAGAAGTTCAAATAGAAAAAGAGAGACTTTGGGTCTATGAATCAGAAGCAAGGGAAAGGTACCCCCAAACCGTAGAAAAAAGGACCAATCCAAGGCTAAGCGGCCCAGGATAACCCGCCAAAGACACAAGCAAAGAATAACACCACGAAGCCAAAAAAGGACACGGGGAAGTGGTGTGAGTTTCATAAGATCTTCACTCACAACACAAGTGAGTGTCGGGCCAAGAAGTCATTGGTAGCCGAGTTGAAGGCTTCTAAATCGGTGCATGCTCCGACTCTGAATCAGAACCTAACAAGGGGAATGATAGGGGGAAGTATATTATCGATCTGGATCCCAACGCCACCATTTCCACCATGAATATCCAGAAGGAGGAACCAGAAGATCCATAGGAGGTGGAGCGTCTCTTCCATTCCAAGATGTGGGTGAAGGGTTCCCCGTTGCAGTTCATTGTCGACAGCTGGAGCCAGAATAACCTCATCTCGGTAGAGTTTGTGAAGTGGCTGGGCTAGCTGACCACATTACACCCACAACCACACGCCATCAGGTGGTTGCACCAAGGACGGGACCTCCGCGTCAGCCAACAATGTCACCTTTCCTACAACATCAAGCCCTTCACGGATGAGGTATTATGTGACATTGCTCCTCTTGATGTTTCTGATGTATTCTTAGGCCAATCATACTTATGGAAGCAACATGCTATGTATGAGTCCACGCCTCGTGCTGTTATTATCACCTTGGGCAATAAGCTGTACAGGATACTGGAGATAGCATCGCCTACCACCATCTCTTTGGTTACTGCAAAACAATGCAGTAAGCTTATTTCCAAAACCAGGAAATTTGTTTTCCTGATGATCCGCCCTCAGGGAAAGAGGAAGATTGTGGCCATGATCTCCATACAGGGCCCCGCTGCACGAAAACAACAGATGGATAAGGTCGTGGAGGAGTACGAGGACATCTTCACCTCCCTCGCAGGGGTGCCTCTACACTTCCAGGTCAATCACCCCATCGATCTGACCCCAAGTGCGTTATTGCCCAATGGACCCATCTATCAGCACTCTGTTATGGAGAATGAAGAAATCAAGAGGCAGATTCAAGAGCTGTTGCAGAAAGGTCACATCCGACCGAGTTCATCACCCTATGGGAGCCCAATCGTGTTGGCGTAGAAGAAGGATGGGACTTGGAGACTTTGCATTGACTATCAGGCACTGAACAAGATCATTGTTCGAAATACGTACCCGATCCCATGGATTGATGACCTTATGGACCAACTCAAGGGAGCGAAATATTTCAGCAAGATCAACTTGAAGTCGGGGTATCACCAGGTACCAATCGAACCCTCTGATGTGTGGAAGACTGCCTTCAAATCCAAGGAGGGCCTTTTCGAATGGTTGGTCATGCCATTTGGGTTGATGAATGCCCCTGCAACCTTCATGAGGCTAATGGATGACATCCTACAACCATTCACCAACTCATTTGTAGTGGTGTACTTGGATGACATTCTAATCCTCAGCTAGACTTGGGAAGAGCACCTCCACCACATCCGATAGGTCCTCCAAACACTGCGACAACACAAGTTGTGTGCCAATTTGGAGAAATGCACTTTTGGCATGACTCAGGTTCAGTATCTGGGATACATTATTGATGAGCGGGGGGTGCATGTGGATCCAGCAAAGATCCAAGTCATTCGAGATTGGCCAGCCCCAACCACCCTAACAGAGCTTCGCATCTTTTTAGGTGTTGCCAATTTCTACCGTAGGTTTGTGTTGGGATTCTCTCATATCACTTGGCCCTTAAGTCAAGTCACCAAGGGAGGAGCTAAAGAAAAACTATTTTGGTATGAATATCAACAGAAGGTGTTCGGGGAGTTGAAGCATCGCCTCTGCTCTACACTAGTGCTCACATTACCAGACTTGCAACAACCATTTGAGATCGAGACAGATTCCTTTGACTATGCCATTGGGGCAGTCCTTACTCAACATGGGCATCCAATGGCATATCACAGTGAGACTCTTTCCGACACAGTCCGGAAGTATCCCACTTATGACAAATAAATGTATTCCATTGTGTAGGCTTGTCAGCAATGGAAGCATTACATTTTGGGAAAGGAAATGGTCATCCAAACATACCACCAACCCCTGTAGTTCATACAGACACAAGGGAAGTTGCAGAATGATCGCCATCAGAAGTGGTCCACATACCTGCAACAATTTCATTTGAACATTAAGTACAAGAAAGGCAGCACCAATAATGTTGCAGACTGCCTCAGTCGACCACCCATCGTGGCGCTAACCATTGTGCTCAACTCTTGTGGGCACGAGACTTTCGATTGGCTGCTTCTCTACACAAGTGATCCAGAATTTGACCACACATACAATACACTCTTGGAGGGTAAGAAAGTTCCCAATTTTCACCTCCAGGATGCCCTTCTTTGTCACCTGGGACACCTTTGTGTTCCTTCAAGCGAGCGTGCCAAGATGATTTGGGAGGCACACTATAGTCGGGTTTCTGGGCATTTCGGGGTCGAGAAAACTATGGCAGTACTGCAAAAGTATTTCTATTGGCTGAACCTTCGACAGAATGTCGGGAAGTACATCAAGTCCTCCATTGCTTGCACCATTGCCAAACCAACCATCAAGAAGCAAGGCCTCTATACTCCGCTTCCTACCCCCAGACAACCTTGGGAATCCATATCTATGGATTACATGTCAGCCCTTCCTTCTACTAAGCATGGCAATGAATGTGTTTTTGTGGTTGTCGACCGATTCTTGAAGATGTCCATTATGATGGCCTGCAAGAAGAATATCACAGCAAAAGCCACTGCTAAACTCTTCTTTGAACGAGTGTGGGTACACTTTGGGATCCCATAGTCTATCATCTTAGATTAGGACATCAGGTTCCTCAGTACATTCTGGTCCAGCCTCTAGTCGATGTTGGACACCAAGCTCACCAAGTCCATACCTTTCCATCCCCAAACTGATGGCCAGACAGAGGTCATCAACCGAATGATTGTACACATTCTGTGCATGTACAACTCAAAGAATCCATGCACATGGGATGAGAGCCTCCCCTATGTACAACATAGCTACAACTGGGCTCTCCATAGCTCAACCAACCACATCCCCTTTCAAGTGGGCTTGGGATTCCAGCCACTATGTCCCATTGACATAGCCATGCCATTTGCGGCTACTCGGGCAGATTCAACCCATGTCCAGTCTGAGGCTAACAAGGAAAAAAACTTCATTGAGCGCATTCAACACATTCACCAAAAAGTTCATGACATCTTGGACAGAGCCAATGCTAAGTACAAGCAACAACATGATCAACATCGGGTGCCACAAAACTTCCACGTGGGCGACAAAGTGTGGCTACATTTGCAAAAGGAGTGCCTTGCTGGACCCTACCGCAAGATTTTCCCGCTCCGATATGGGACATACACCATCACCAAGACTATAGGGTACAATGCCTTTGAGGTTGATATTCCACCATTCCTTGGTATGCACCCAGTGTTCAATGTGGACCGCCTTCGACCCTACTTTCCACCTCTACTAGACACATTCGACATGGCAGAACAACTCACACCAACAAAGTTAAACCTGGATTGCATGGAACAAGCCAAAACTGATCAAATTATGGACACACAGATCAAGAACACCCACCAACAGAGGATCCAGCTATATCGAGTTGTCAAAGCAGGCCAACTTCTTCACCAGGGCAAGTGGCTCACCAGGGACCAAGTTCAACAGAAGTTTCCTCATCTCATGCAGGAACTCAACACAACGGGGAACATTGATTCCTAAGGGGGGAGGACTGATCCAGGTGGATATTTCTGGCCACCCACCTATTCCACTTGGACCCACACCATTGTTTCTTTCAGTTTTTCAGTTTCCTTAATTGTAGCACAATTTACTATTTTTAGCAGTTCTTTGGGTCCTGAATTTCCGGAGCTGTTTTGAGGCCCTAAACGATGTTTTTTGGGAATGAATGCTCTAGAGAATATGAGTTCGTTCCGGACTCGATATTCACTGTTAGCAATGTAGTCCTCGGATAGATCTTTCTAATGATGTATCATGTGCGTCAAATGGAGACCCCGGGAAAGTGATGTACCAATTTACCCCAACGGGGCCCATATTCTGGTGTTTTATCTCCTAGGGTTAGGTTTTTGGATGTTTAGGGTTTTCCATTGTTTCTCAGTAATATATAGGCCTTTGAGCCTCATTGTAACAGGCGGTCCAGAGGCCAATAGCCGCCACATATCTTCTCAGAGATAAGCTACCAACACCCTAGCTAGTTTGGTTCCATTCTGTCTGTAAGCATTTTTCAGTCAGTTGTTATTAATGAAATGAAGTCTTATTTCCACTGCATCTCTGTGTTTATGTGTATTTATGTATTTCATTGTGTTCCTACATAAATCCAGATCAGGTCCATTCTGCATTGGGAGAGGTGAGAGTTGTATTCCTCCTGATCATACAATTTTCCTTTGCCATCTGAAAATGGTGGGAGGCCTTTGATGAAAAACTCTTCAAACATATATTTAAATTCCTGTATACTCTGCTCCATATGTATGGCCTTGGTTTGGACTGATTTTAGCAGGTTATGCTTGGCAATGACTCTCCTCTCCCAAATGATCAATGTAGTCCTGTCTTTGATCCCAATGGTCTGAAGTTCTGCAATGGGGATGGAATTCAACAGGTTTATAGCATTTTGGGCCCACTCTGATGGTTCTTAGCCAGGGTCTCATTTACAACAATGCACCTTCTTTTGGCTGTGATGGCCATGCTATATTTATCATTGATGAAGTTCAAGTAAACCCTGAACTTGGTAGCTTCAGCAACAATAGAATCCCAGATGATGTGTTTGGATCCATACAATAGTCCTTTTCCTCTCAACCTTGTTTTCATCTTTTCTACTCTTTCCTGCAAAGTTTGATTCTCCTTCTGGAACTGAGCCATCCTCTCATATTTTGTTTTCATTTCTTGCTTCAACTTCTCTATATCTCAATTTAGACCTTTGATTTCTCCCACCTCCAGGCTAAATTGGGACATAGTCTGGACAAGTACTTTAGTGCTCGGCCTAGCTTCTGCAGTAGAAGGTACATTTACAACCATGTTTGTTACTTTTGTCTATCCTTGTGACCATTTCACTTTTTCTTGTTCTAGCTGTAATACTTTGGCCTTGTAATTCAATGCTTCTTATCGAAATGCCTCCTTCTCTTGTTCTAGAGAAACCAGTTCTACTGTTTGTGGATGCCCCGTGGAAGAAATTTTTAGTTTCTTCTTTAAGCTATGTATCAGCTTGTCTTTTTCTTCTAAGGAGGATGTCACTCCCTGAGGGCCTTCAGATTCTATCCTTTTGACCTGAGTTTCTCAATCTCTATTGGATGTTTTTTCTTGCCTCAAATGCCCTTCCAACTTAATTGCATAAGTTGAAAGTTTTGAATTCTTTAGTCTTAGACCCAAGTAATCCGAATACAACATGTCACTGGTATTCCCGTGGAATTTCACTTTGTTAGGAGCATTGATGTTCTCATATTTCAGCTTGATCTCAGATACTTTATCCTCATCCGCACCTTCTATATTGAATGTCTTCTTCTCTACATCTCTCACTATGAACAAAGAAGACTTATGCTGAAATATATTTTCTACCTCAGGGATTAAATCCCTCATTTCATTCATAGCCAAGTTTCCTTTCTCAACATATTTCTTTGCCAAATCTTCTTTAGATTGATAGGCTACTCCAACTACCTTATCAAAGATGTGTTTTTTGCTGCTGAAAGTTCTCGTGTTGCCTTCACTTTGGAGCTTGCTCCCTTTCCCAACTTCTACATTGTTGTTGCCACTCTCCACCATATACATATTCACTTGTTCTTTAGGCTCCTCCTCCTCTAGATCCACTATCTGTGGGGATTGTGTGATCTTCATCTTTTTAGGGGAAATTTTTTGATTGTTGGTGCCCAGGGACTCTGAACTGCTCCTTTTGCTGTAAACACTTATCTTGGGAACTTTAACTATCAACTTTTGAGGAGTCTGTTGTATTTGAGTTTGTTACAGGGTTGCCTCCATTTTTTGTGTTTGAGCTGGTTGCAATATTGCTTCCATATCAACACAAACATATAGATTTGCTAATTTGTCAAATCCCTCAATATGTTCATGCTCATAGGGGGGATGTTTGTTTATCAGTATTCTCTTGGATATGATCTGATGTGGATCATATCTTCTTCTCTGCAGCTGTGCAAATCTAAACTCCTTGATCTTGGCCTAGATCTGAGATAAGAATGATCTAGTTTTTACAATGAAGGGTTGAATGATGAAAGGGAATTTGAGGTTGGATTCCTTGTGTATTTTCAAGAAGTGTTATGTCTCTGATATGATTCTTTACCTGATGAACTCTGTTGACGATTAAAATCACGACAAATCTTTTCTCGCAAAGTATTGCTAAAGCCTATTATTATAAGCTAACAAGATATATAATACCAGTAGGTGGGACCCCCTTGTATATTGGGAGATCAGATATGGTTCTTATTTCATGTTATGTTGTTGTTCGACACTACTATAAAGTTCTACATGATTGATGAAATCTTGGTTTTTATTGGCGATGGATAAGGTCTATTATGTGTTGATTCTAATTGCGACAAATGAATGATGGATAAGGCATGTTATGTGTGTTTATGTTTCTCTAGGCTCTAATTTCATGTTACAATGACCTATATTATCCATTGTTACCCTTGCTATCTGTTCTTGGATTCATTACTGTGACACGTGCACAAGAGACATGTTAGTAATACTATATAAGAGAAGTTGAAAAGAGATAAAATAAATGTAACAAAGTGCAAAAGGAAGAAATTAGACTATACTAATATGCTACACTATATGCATTGGAAATAAAATGATGATTGTTAGTCCTAGCTAACGGGGTTAGTGGCTATACGATTTATTGAGTTATATGGATATTATGTGATATGTGTTATAGTATGGTTGGCAGTGGTTAATGTGACATAGGGTGGCATTCTTGGAAATTAGTGGATGTTGGTTTCAATGCATGGTTTAATTGAATGAATTAATGGATTAGTGGGTTGGTGTTTACTAAGGAATTGAATGACAAGAGGATGGAGGTGACATGCATTTATTGCACATCACTCCATACCCCTTCCACTGGCCGTCACCCTGGATATTGTTCAATTGTGTTCGTTGTGGTTAAGCTTCGATTTTCAAGTAGAGTAAGAACTGTTCGGCCAAGCTCGCGTTTTTAAGATTTTTCGTGGTGACAGGTATGTCTTTTCTCCATCCATGAACCCACTCTGGTTATGAAATAGATAATGGCTCGATGATGTATGGGTCTGTGCTTTCCTTAAGTCTGGAAACTGTGTAAATTTGTGATCTTTTTCTAGAATGAATGGTCGATGTGGTTTCATTGCAATAATGTTTGAAGTTACAGTTTCATTGATCATTCTGAGTTTAGAAGTCATGAAGGCTCTCTGTCATCCTTATTGGTCTTGGTTGAAGGGTTTTCATTCGGTCCAGATTGGCTGGCTGTCTCCATGTTTTCTTATCACCATACCCAATCCTTGTTGTTATGGGGTTTGTTGGGTTTGAAACACTTTTTGTCACTGCGTATCATTCACTTGGGTATGTGTTTGTTCATGTTACTAGTGTTTGTGCAGGGGGTTATGATAGTTGTTATGTCGAAGGTCTTGCTTAAGGTCGATTTTTATTTCTCAGCTCTATTTTATCTCAACATTCTTCAGTTGATTGGGAAAACCACTAGGGTTATACCCTACACGTTCTAAGTATAGTTACAGGACGAAAATGAAGCCTTTCTCCTATGTTCATAATCCCTCCTATCACGAGAATTGTCACCCTGTCTGTGAAGTTATTGGTGGTATACACTGTGTGTGCACTGTTGGTCTTGAAGGTTCTCATCCAATTTTGAGGGGTTGACTCTAGTCTCTCTGTGTTGGTCTACAGAGTAAACCCTTGAATTCTCAAGCCCAATTGTTGATAGAGGGAACCATTATGTCCGGTCGGGTATGCTATTGATTGTTATGAGTTGATGGTGCATCGTCAACAATATTCTATCGTTGGCTCGTCTCTGTTGATTATGTTGACATTGGTTTTTAGTCACTACAATTGGTTATTACAACAATAAAATTGATAAGCTCAACATGGTAAATTGGTTGATTGGATAAATGAGATTGGACGGTCAATGTCTTTTACATTACGATTATTGAATTAGTAACCTAGCATTAGTTTTAATTGATTAAGTCACAATAATGATTTGTGCATAATGCGTGGGTATGTGTGGCCTTCCTACAACATGTTAGGTTGAGTTCATGATTTTTGTGACTATGGGTTTTTAATTTCCATGGGAGTATTGAAATCATGGTAATTATGGCATGGCCATCCATTGTATATGCGATGAATATTATTGATTGCGCCATCATAGATGGTCACGGGTTTTTAAACAATATGGTTTTGTTGCAATTTTGATCAATTTATGAGATGATATTGGGCTTACTGTTGCTACCTCGTTGTATTGATTGATAGCCCAACATTGTGGATGTTTAGATTCAGAGTAGTTGGAACTGTACAGTCACAAAAATACTTTGTGTTTTTTTGAATGGTCTGTGTATTCCAAGCATGATATGAGTTGAAATGGTGATTATTGTTTGTGTGTTTAAATGGAAAGTCAAGATCTTTGCAATTAAATATTGATGGTTGTATTTGGATGTTCGTTATGTGCATTGATGAATATCATGCATCATAGAAGAGATAGAAAGGAGGTTCCGTGACAATGTAATCTCATTACAATTTAATTATTAAATGAATTAAAAGGACAAAATCGGGCACTATTTGTTTGTCTATATTTGATGATTGAAATAATTCGTGGGTAGTGGTTGATGAGTTGACGCTGAACAGAGTGGAAATAAGTGATTGTGTATTCATTTGAGAATTGTTTTAAAACATTAAATGGACAATGAGAAGAAACAAAAATCTTCTACAGGTTGTTATGGGATGCATATTGTCTTGTTTTGGTGACACTGTGTTAAAGATCTGATTACAAACAATGATTATTTGGTTGGTGTTATTTGTTTTTACGTTTGATATAGAATGGTTTTATGGATTACTTAATTAATTTTATGAACATTATTCGCTCTCTATCCCTACCATTATTTCTCTTTACACTAATTACAACCCCATATCCTTCCCACATTCACTTTTCATTCCCTATTCTTAAGATTTAATTACAGTTAAGAAGAATTATGTATTGAAGTAGTTTGATGTCGCTTTTCTTGGTTGGATCATGGTGATATTTTCTTTGGTTTGCATTACAGTTAATTGTTTGTTGTCTTTGAGCAGTAACCATGTTTCTTTTCCCCCTCATTTTATCATGTTTCTCTCAATACAAACCCCTCGTATATTCCAGGACCCTTTGTTCACCCCTTTCTCATAGACAACAATCAAACAATTTGTATGGATTGGATTGCCTGAGTCCGATATGTTGTTGAGACATAGTCTATTTCATATTTTTAAAGAGTTGTCATGTATGGTTGTAAAGGAACTATTTTCTAATCAATCATGCATGCATGAATGATATTTATCAGCCGAGGTAGCCATGGCAGAGGCAACAGAGGGAGAGGTAATTGGAACAGAGGCCCAAGAAGGCCAAGATTCTCCATACACTTTGATGTTGACTCACAAGAGTTAGGCCGGTTATTTCAGGTTGGATTTTTCAATTGGATTGGGAAAGGAGTGGTCCAACCTAGGCTTCAAAGGCCTCCCTTCCAAGCTCCACAAGCCCCTGGTATTCCCATCCCCCCTCATGTCTCATTGCAAACCGAGGTTCTCGAAAACGACAGATGGCAAGAGATTGTCCACCCGACAGTCTCCCAACATCATGGATGGCCCAATTTATCTTTACCTGCTCCCCTGCCTAACAATCAAATTGTCCAAGAAAACCCTACCCACTCACCAATGCAATCCTCCCATGCTAGCAAAATATTGAAAACCGAGGCCCACCATGCCCCTAACAAAGGAAAAGCCAATGTTGTCCCTTACTTACCCTCTAATGTATTTGATAAATCCATGTCTTCCCGGATGCATTTGAGGGACGATTGTTCTCATGTGATCAACGAGATTAGGCCTAAAGGCTCAGTGCAGCCAAAGGAAAATTTGGAGAAATCAAAGGGTGACAACAAAAATCAAGGAAGGATTGCATCTCAGAGTGGAAAATATGGTTTTTGAGTTTTATTTTATTTATTGTTGATGACAATTGACTTCAGAAGCTTTTTTGGATAGCATGTTTTCGTTGGATATATGAGTAACATATTTTTGAAAATAATTTCAAATATCAATGAGATAAATTGTCAAATATGAATGTGATGATGGGAGTCACAAGGAGGGTTTTTTTGTTTAATTAACTAGTTATGTTATGATTGTTAAGAACTAAAGGGAGTCACAAGGGGTCCCACCTACTAGTTATTATTTATTTATAACCCTTATTATGATTATTACTTTTTTCCCCTAACTAAAAAGTTGGTTGAGCTTTTAATTAACTTAACTAACGAGGTGGCTCAACTACTTCGACCAATTCTAATTTGCTTAAAGGAAAATGGAAAAAGAGGAACATGAGGAGGATAGAAGGAGAAGAATACTAAGGTTTTCTCTTTGAGTTTGTGTTGATATAGTTCAGCTTTCATTCATTCCTTAATTGATCACAAGCCTAATTCTTTTTTATGATAGCATGGTCTTATTGTAGGCAACAATATTCAGGGTTGAATTACATCATTCAGACACTTGTTTTCAGAGCTGTTGATCTATCTTTGATAGTCTGTGTAGACTTGTCTATTTGTGAATTAGATTTCATGACTGACAAAGGTTATTGTGTAGAGTCGAGTGGGAAGCAATCTGTGGCAAGTTGATCCAACTTTTAAATTTCAATTTTGATTTTCTGTCAGAGGTCCTTTTGTATGTTTCATCGAGGACGTCTAAGTTTGACTTTAGTCCAAAAATTATTCACAAAATTTTGTAAAGAGAATGACTCTTTGATGAATTGGAATGAAATAAAGGATTTCTTTATGCCTCATCTGTCTTGATTATCATCTTGGTGTCTTTACTTCTGTCTCTACATTTATTTCAGCAACTATTATATTTAGAAAATCATATTAATAATGAATTTTCCAGCAAGCTCTTATTTGTAAAATGACTAGGCTAAGCACTTGTAATCAATACTTGTGAGTTAGGATATTATTTTTGATGGCTATAAACATAGGGTGATGTTCCCGTCTATTTTTCTTTAGCGAAGCAAAATTTGAAAATGCTTGAGTAAGATCATTTCATATCTTTTCCTCAACATTTATTTGGTGACCATACTGGGGAGATCTTCAATATCTCTCTGGTTAATTTTTAAACTTGATTATCATCAAATACATCTATTCTTATGATATTGATTCTTTGACTGTTTTTATGACTGTGCCTGTTGCAAGGAATCCTAATATTGATCCCGGCCTTCATGATCAGACCAACATTGCTTTAAACCTATTTAACACCATTTTAGACACTGCCAATATCCGTGCTGAGATTAATCATTCATGGGAAGAAATTGAACGATATATTAGTGCTCAAGAATGATTGGAACCTATATGTAGACAACCTAGAAACCATCAGTAACTTGCCTGTTTCTTCAGTCTTGGCCTTTCTTTCATGTCCTTAGACTCTCGTATCTGTAGAAGAAGAAGAGGCTTATCACCCGAAATTAGTCCTATTGCTGAAATAGGAAGAAGGAACGTTGTGTTATCTATCGAACAAAGCTCTCTAAGGAGAACTTTGTCTGATTCTTCAAGTTCATATTTTTATCCTTCACCTATCATCCACAAGATGGCATCTAGTGGCGGCTCTGGTGGCACTAGAAGTGCTTCCTCCTCTCAGTATTCATCTTCATCAGTGATTGGTAGCTTATATAGCCACCATATCCCTATCCAATCTACCACAAATCCCACCAAATTCATTAAAAAGTATGGGCTTTTTCAGTTTGAAGAAGATGCCACAACCACACTGTGGCATGTGTCCTCTCCTCTTAACCTAGCACCTTCTACTCGTCCACTTCCTAAATTCAAAGAACATCTTCCTAAGTTTTCAGGAAATAACATTGTCACTACAAACGAACACCTGGTGGAATTTTCTAATGCTTTTCACAACATAGGAGCCAATGATAATGATACTTGCATGCGCTTATTCGTCAATTCCTTGGAGGGAAAGGCTATGACCGATTTCTTTGACCTTCCTCCTAATATTTTGTCTACTTGGGAGGAGTTAATCTATTGGTTCAGGTCCACTTATGGGAAATCTAAAATCCCAACCAAGAATTTACGGGAATACAATAACATTGCCTATAAGGATGGTCAAACCATCAAGTCCTTCAACGTGCATTTCACTAAGTTATACAATCAGATCCCTAAACTCATTTGACCTTAGAACCAAGCCGATTTCACGCATTAATACAATGAATTACCTTTCCTCTACCATCATAGGCTTGAGGAAAAAGCCATTGATAATCTCAGTTCCTCTCTGCATACTTGTTTAGAGTATGAAGAACAACTTGAAAGAACAGGTCTTCCTCAGGGATAATCAATTAAATAGACAGACATGTCCACCCTCTTATAGCTAGTACAAGACATGAATAATCGTATGATAGCGTTCGAGCAAAAGCGAAGTGTCTCACCTCTCACCCCTGGAGCTTCATCCTCTTCTACACCCCCCTTTAGAAACCCGATTGAAAATAATTTTCAGCCTAAATCTATCTTGCCTCAGAGTTGGTGTAACTTTTGCGAGGAAGCCACATGTGAGGTAAGGAAGAGTGCCAGAGATAAGATCTTTGGTAAAATACCAGAAACTACTATTGTTGTCCTAGATTTCGTAAAGCCAAAAGATGTCATGATCATCAACAATAGGAATAAAGCCTATGCTCCCAAGGGAAAATTTGATCCTCCCCACAATTATTCTATCCCAAGATCATCCTCACCTGCTACTATTGTTCAGGTTCCTAAGGTTCCTGACAATCAAGGAACAACTTCCCCTCTCCCCTCTTTCAAGTACAATATCTTGAATCAGTTGGCCAACATCAAAGCAGATGACACCCTTCTTGACATGGTTGTCGTCCCTGAACAACACATGCATCTAAAAAAATTCATGGAAGGAAAAGATTCTATTGTAGCCAATATCTCTAAAGAGGTGAACGAAGAGGATTCTCCTGTAAATAAAGAAGGTGTACATAATTTTAGATACCCTGTAAAAAATACCCCTTTTTACATTTATGTAAAGATTATGGATAAGATCGCCCATTGTTGCCTCATTGATGGCAGTTTGGGCCCAAGTGTGATTTTGAATATTATTATGGAAGATATAGGATTATCTTGTACAAATGAAAATGCTAGAAGCATTCTCTCCCATAATAGCCTTAAAAAACAACCATATGTGAGATTAAAGATGTAACCTTAGTTTTGTGCGCACACCCTGAAATAAGGACAACCCTTAGTATTCAGGTAATTGATATGCCAGTAAGAAATTACTCAATCATATTGGGAAGAGATTTGCAAGACTTAACGGGTGGATACCTTTCACTCTATGGAACACATTTATCCGTTCCTCGGAACGGTAAAAACATTATAGTCCTTAGAGAGGGAAGTATATCACCTTACATAGAGAGTGTCCTACAACCTAATGTAAACTATATCGAAGAGGACCTAGGAGTGTATTCCATCTTTGCTGAAGAGGATAACATTCCCTTGGAAAAAATTGATTTAGATTATGGTATGTGACACATGCACTTTGATGGTTCATGCTCTAATGAAGGTAACGAAGTTGGCATTATCTTGATTTCTCTTGTAGGAAAAATTCATAACTTTTCTTATAGGTTGGATTTTGTTGGCACAAATATTGTCACAAAATTTGAAGCTTTATTATTGGGCATCAAGAACACCTATAATCTTGGCTGTGGTCACCTTTCAGTTTTTGGGGATTTCGATCTTGTTGTGAATCTTGTACGTAAAATTTACTCTCTTAGAAACATGTTGATAAAACGATACACCCAGACTGTTTGGGAACTTATCTCAAACCTTCTATCTTTCAATATCACTCATGTTAAGAGGGGGTTGAATTCAATGGATGATCGGTTAGATTTTTTTGCAACCTCTCCTAATTGACAAATTTTTCCACACAGGCCTGATTGTACTTTTCAATCTCTATATCCTCCACATAAACCTGACAATATAGAATCTTGGTAGACCCTCCCTAATTATGAGAGCAATTGTGATTTCATTCAATATGAACCTCTTAAGCCCCAGGAAATTATATCCATAGAATACAACAAGATTGCTAAGGGTATGACTCCTCTAGAAAGTTCATTTTCATTGAGTGATGTAGGCAATAAAGAGAAACAAAAAGAAGAGGAGTGAATAAGGAAGGTGGGTGAAACCATCTCCTTGGACATTGGGGCACCCGAATCTTCAAAGAATGTTAAAATAAGTGCCCAATGTTCTGATAAAGAAGAAACAAAGTTTGCCAATCTACTTGGTGGATTTCAGGATGTTTTTGCTTGGTCTTATAAGGATATTTGTGGTTTTTATCATAGTATTATACTGCATGCTATCCCCATCAAGGAGGGCATGAAACTATTTAAGCAGAAACAAGGACCTATTAACTCTGCATTTAAAACAAAACTTCAAAGGGAGTTGGAAAATTTCTTAAGGGTTGGGATCATTTTTCCGGTCAAGTACCCTCAATGGGTTTACAATTGGGGACTTGTTTCAAGGGTCACTAATCATGTTAGAACCTGCATTAGTTTTCACAAATTCAGTCAAGCAATTATGAAAAACCCTTCCCTTCCTATTAAAGCAGAAATGATCCTTCAACAGGTTATGAGGTCACAGATGATCCCCTTACTTGACAATTTTTTGGGTTACAGCCGAATCAAGGGAAAGGGGGCAGATGCTCACAAAACCACTCTTATCATTAATTGGGGTACCATGACTGATAAATGTCTGCTTTCTGGATTACCTTATGCAAGTACCACTTTTAAAAGACCTATACAAACAAATATGGATGAATTGATCAGTATCCATATCTATGTTGATGGTCTGATTGTGCACGTTAAAGGGATAATTATTACCTAAGAGTTCCAAGTGTTATTTCTGGGTCCGTTAAAAATTGCTTTTGTCGTGGATACTAACTCTTACATTCTAAAGGTTTTACATGAGCAATTGTTTTTCTACAACACTAATGGTGCTCACTTGAAACATTATGAGGGACCAATGTGAAATATTCTAACACTGTTTGGTTTTTTTGTATACTAGTAGTCTTTATCTTCTTTCAATTTTTTCTTTTCTGCTTTACAGTAGTTTGACTTCATCTTTCTATTTTTAAACATTCTTGTTTCCTTTTCATGTCTATCGTTTTATTACTGTTGTTTAATTTTTGCAATTTCACTTCTGTCATGATTTTGTTGCTTACCATCTTTTAGGTGATTTGGTCAAAATAAGACGTTGGATCAGTTCTTCCATAGTGTCACTCTTGCAAGATATTTTTGGTCAATAAAAATCAAGCTTACACAACTTTCATGATGTTTCCTTGAAGCACACTTGAATTTGTTATCTTCTTTCACTGCTGTCTTATAAAGAAATTGTTTTTTTTTCCCGCTTCTTCTTGCCATTTCTTCATCCATTTGAAATTTAAAAGAGAAAATCTGTAAATTTTCTCCTTGAAGTAAAGATTAGATTCCGGTTGAATGATTATGAATACAGGGATAAACCCCCTCATACTTAACACTTTTCATGAGTTATTCCCAAATTATCGATCATTTTTCCATTAAATCCTCTCACTTCCCCATGTTGCATAATATTCCTAGTTAGATCTTCTTGACCTGTTGTTCTTGGTCTGCAGAACCATGAGTTTTGAGTTCTAAATGTGTTGAAAACAAATTTCCCTGTGGAGTCACCAGTTTGTTGATGATTAAAATCACAACAAAGATTTTTGCCCGCAAAGTATTGTTAAAGCCTATTATTATAAGCTAACAAGATATTTTAATACTAGTAGGTGGGACCCCCTTGTAGATTGGGAGATCAGATCTGGTTCTTATTTCATGTTATGTTGTTGTTCGACACTACTACAGAGTTCTAAATGATTGATGAAATCTTGGTTTTATTGGTGATGGATAAGGCCTATTATGTGTTGGTTCTAATTGTGACAAATGAATGATGGATAAGGCACGTTATGTGTGTTTTTGTTGCTCCAGGCTCTAATTTCATATTACGATGACCTATGTTATACATTGTTACCCTTTCTATATGTTCTTAGATTCATTACCATGACACTTGCATAAGAGACATGTTA
>ML796919.1:144597-165057 GCA_009831015.1 Picea engelmannii | reverse complement strand
CAAGTTTCACTCATTGAATCCTCCCCAAAAAGAAGTTATAGAGAGAATGGTAGACCTTGTTCAATTCTGGTTTATTCAGGAAACCGAACTTGTACAGAATGCCCCGCGCTCAATATTTAACATCATATTCTGAAACTTGCACACAAGAAACTACAATATGTAATATTTCCAATTCAATTTGTCCCACTTCATTTGGATTCTCTATGAAGAAGTTATGACTATTTTACCTGGACCACCTGTTTATTAACTAGCTTCAGGACTGGTAAAAAACCCTATCTTCCACAGAGTGTATCTCCATAATTATAGAGAATAAAGAGCTGAAAATTTTACTATAGGTACCTTGATATGTATTCTCAATACCATAGAAATTTCACCATCTGAATCGTTCTAAAAAAAAAAATTATATCGAAAATGGTAAGATGACCTAAAAATAACATACCTTAGAACACATCACCAAAAGACTTCATCCTCCCTTGAAATTCGGCCTTCTTTACTTATGATTTCCTCTGAAATTTGACTTTTGTATCAAATGAATGTATAATGATATTTATTTATACCATTTATGTCACTTCCTTTTAACATTAGGGCCAACCTGACACTTTCTTATTTTGTAATTATGTTCTTTAATTATCTTCAGGGCCTACATGTACTTCCTTCTTCATTTCACTTTGTCATCTTCAAAAATTCATTTCTTCTCAATCATGAGGATCCACGTGACGTGCCACATACCACCGGAAACAACATGATGTATACTATCCATCCATGGGTGTTGTATCTGCATGTGCATTTTCCTTCATGTCCAAATACCTTCATCAATCTTGCAGTCCAAAACCCATGACTAGGGTTGACATCAATGACAACAACCAATCTTTCAATAGTGTCAACTACTCATCAAATATGACTCATCACTATGTACCAAGATCATCAACTATACACCTCATGTATGTGTCAACTCATCAACTACTTGTCTCAACCATGTACCCAACATGTACCTTAACCAAAATCCCTCATCAATTTCATCATCCAAATATGATTTGTAACTCTGTAATAGACTTGGTGTATATGATCACATAACTGCAAACCTTCCTTTAGTCTCACATGACTAGTTTGAGATTAGTCAACAACCCTAACTTTAAATAATCATAACTATGTACCTGTAATGAATAAAGATCTGAAAGTAGTACACAATGTTCGTCAGTTTTTTTTATGCAATTCTTACAGGTGTCACTACTTGGAACCTCTCAGAAAATGAGTTATATCAAAAATGACATACATTGTTGAATTTTGGCTTATTCTAGAGAGCGACCTTGTAGAGTGTGCCCCTGCACAGAATATTTTTTGAATGGATATGAAAATGTTACATATCATACTAAAGACTGTACTCTAACCAATACATTTTTTCTTATTGAATCTGGATCTTTTATGAAAAAGTTATGACATTTTTACCTGAAACACCTGTTTTAGACTAGTTTCAGGACTAGCCACAAACCCTATTTTCCATGGAGTGTAAATCCAAAAATAAAACAACCCAAAAGATGAATTTTTTACCATAGATACTTGGATAGGTTTCCTCAATGTCCTATCAATTTCATGATGTGACTCATTCTATAATTTTTTTTATTACGGAAATGGTGAGATGACCTGTAAATAACATACCTTAGAAAACATCATCAAAATAATTTATCCTCCCTTGAATTCCGACCTTCTTTTCTTCACCTTCCCTCTGAAATTCGGCTTAGATATCCTTTGGTTACCTCATTCACCTATAGATATTCAATATGTTCAAGTGTGATATAAAATGAGAGAGCCTTGCCTCTTATTTATACTCTCCATCTTCTAGGTCACTTAACCTATTTTCCTCATTTTTAAGGTTAACCACTTTCCATAATTAGGAATTTCTCCATTACTTTATCATTTAAATATTTCTCCTTGACTTTGTCACCTCACTTTATCATTTAAATAATATTCTTTGATTTTGTCACTTCACTTTATTATTTAAATAATCCTTCTTGACTTTGTCACTTTACTTTATCATTTAAATAATAATTTCTTCTTTGCAATCTCTTTGACTTATTTGACATTTTGGGGCTTCAAGCCAACATATGAGGGTCCTCCAACTTCGTAAGGCCATAACTCTCAAACCCTGAGGAGTTATGTGATGTTCCACATACCACCAGAAATGGCATGACATGTAATATCCATATAGAATAGTATTACCTTCAAATATATTAAAACTCATACCATTATACATGAAACAACCTTGGGGCCATTTCCCAAACCTTTGTGCTACTAGAATTCACTACCAGACTTTCTTCAAGGGTTGACATCAATGAAAACCAACCTTAATCAACAAAAAATAGACTATATTAATATGCTACACTATATGCATTGGAAATAGAAGGATGATTGTTAGTCGTAGCTAACGGGGTTAGTGGCTATATGATTTATTGAGTTATATGGATATTATGTGATATGCGTTATAGTATGGTTGGCAGTGGTTAATGTGACATAGGGTGGCACTCTTGGAAATTAGTGGATGTTGGTTTTGATGCATGGTTTAATTGAATGAATTAATGGATTAGTGGGCTAGCGTTTACTAAGGAATTGAATGACTGGAGGATGGAGGCGATGTGCATTTACTACACGCCACTCCATACCCCTTCCATTAGTCATCGTCAGCTTGGCTATTGTTCAATTCTGTTCGTTGTGGTTAAGCTCTGATTTTCAAGCAGAGGAAGAATTGTTCTCCCAAGATCGTTTTTTTAAGGTTTTCGTGGTTATAGGTATGTCTTTTTTCCATCCATGAACCTGCTTTGGTTATGAAATAGATATTGGCTCGGTGATGTATGGTTCTGTTCTTTCCTTAAGTCTGGAAACTGTGTAAATTTGTGATATTTTTCCAAATGAATGAATGGTTGGTGTGGTTTCATTGCAATAATGTTTCAAGTTACAATTTCATTGATCATTCTGAGTTTAGAATCCATGAAGGCCTCTATCATCCTTATTGGTCTTGGCTGAAGGGTTTTCATTTGGTCCAGATTGGCTGGTTGTCTCCACATTTTCTTATCGCCATATCCAGTCGTTGTTGTTATGGAGTTTTTTGGGTTTGAAACACTTTGTGTCACTGCATATTGTTCACTTGGGTATGGGTTCAATCGTGTTACTGGTGTTTGTGTAGGGGTTTGTGATATCTGTTATGCCAAAAGTATTTCTTAAGTTCGATTACTATTTATCGGCTCTGTTTTATCTCAAAATTATTTAGTTGATTGGAAAAACCACGAGGGTTATACCCTATATGTTCTAAGTATTGTTACAGGACCAAAATGAAGCCTTTCTCCTCTGTTCATAATCCCTCCTATCACGAGAATTGTCACCCTGTCTACGAAGTTATTGGTAGTATACATTGTGTGTGCACTGTTGGTCTCGTAGGTTCTCACCCAATGTTGAGGGGTTGACTATGGTCTCCCTGTGTTGGTCTACAGAGAAAACCCTTGACTTCTCAAGCCTAGTTTTTGATAGAGGGAACCATTATGTACGGTCGGGTATGTTGTTGATTGTTATGATTTGATGGTGCATCATTGAAAATATCCTATTGTTGGCTCATCTCTGTTGATTATGTTGATAGTGGCTTTGGTTATTGGTTTTTAGTCACTACAATTGGTTATTTCAATAGTCAAATTGATAAGCTCAGCATGGTAAATTGGTTGATTAGAGAAATGAGATCTCATGGTCATTGTCTTTCACATTACGATTATTGAATTATTAACCTAGCATTAGTTTTAATTGATTAAGTCACAACAATGCTCCGTATGTAATGTGTGGGTATGTGTGGCCTTCCTACAACATGTTAGGTTGAGTTGATGATTGTTGTGACTTTCGGTTTTTAATTTTGATGGGAGTATTACAGTCGTGGTAATTATGGCATGGCCATCCACTGTATATGATATGGATATTATTGATTGCACCATCAGAGATGGTCACGAGTTTTTAAACAATATGGTTTTGTTGCAATTTTGATCAATTTATGAGATGATATCGGACTTACTGTTGCTACCTCGTTGTATTGATCGATAGCCCAACATTGTGGATGTTTAGATTCATAGTAGTTGGAACTGTATAGTCACATAAATACTCTGTGTTTTTTTGAATGGTATGTGTATTCCAAGCATGGTATGAGTTGAAATGGTGATTGTTGTCTGTGTGTTTAAATGACAAGTCAGGATCTTTGCAATTAAAATATTGATGGTTGTATTTGGTTGTTCGTTATGTTCTTTGATGAATATCATGCATCGTAGCAGAGATACACATAGGTTTAGTGACAGTGTAATCTCATTACAATTTAAATATTAAATGAATTAAAAGGATGAAATCGGGCACGATTTTTGTGTCTGTATTTGATGATTGAAATAATTCGTGGGTAGTGGTTGATGAGTTGACACTAAACAAAGTGGAAATAAGTGACTGTGTATTCTTTTGGGAATTGTTTTAAAACATTAAATGGAAAATGAGGAGAAACATAATTCTTCTACATGTTGTTATGGGATTCATATTGTCTTGTTTTGGTGACACTGTGTTAAAGATCTGATTACAAACAATGATTATTTGGTTGGTGTTATTTCTTTTTACGTTTGATATAGAATGGCTTTATGGATTACTTAATTAATTTTATGAACAATATCTGCTCTCTTTCCCTGCCATTATTTTTCTTTTCACTAATTACAACCCCATCGCCTTCCCATGTTCACTTTTCATTCCTTTTTCTTAAGATTTAATTACAGTTAAGAAGAATTTTGTATTGAAGCAGTTTGAAATCGTTTTTCTTGGTTGGATCAGGGTGATATTTTCTTTGGTTTGCATTATAGTTGATTGTTTGTGTCTTTGAGCAGTAACCATGTTTCTTTTCTCCCTCATTTTATCATGTTTCTCTCAATACAAACCCCTCACATATCCCAGGACCCTTTGTTCACCCCCTGCTCATAGACAACAATTAAACAATTTGTATGGATTGGATTGCCTGAGTCTGATATGTTGCTAAGCCAAATTCTATTTCATATTTTTAAAGATTTGTCATGTATGGTTGTAAAGGAACCATTTTATAATCAATCATGCATGCAGGAATGAATTTTTTTAGCTGAGGTATCCATGGAGGAGGAAACCGAGGGAGAGGTAATTGGAACAAAGGCCCAAGAAGGCCAATATTCTCCATACACTTTGGTGCTGACTTGCAAGAGTTAGGCTAGTTATTTCAGGCTGGATTTTTCAATTGGATTGGGAAAGGAGTGGTCCAACCTAGGCCTGAAAGGCCTCCCTTCCAAGCTCCATAAGCCCCTAGTGTTCTTGTTCCCCCTCATGTATCATTGCAACCCAAGGTTCCCAAAAATGATGGATGTTAAGAGATTGTCCACTCGATAGTCTCCCAACATCATGTCTAGCCCAATTTATCTTTACCTGCTCCCCCACCTAACAATCAAATTGTCCAATCAACCCCTACCCACTCACCAGTGCAATCCTCCAATTCTAGCAAAATATTGAAAATCGAGGCCCACCATGCCACTAACAAAGGAAAAGCCATTGTTGCCCTTTCCTAACCTTCCAATGGCTATGATAAATCTGTGTCTTCCCAGATGCACTTGAGGGACAATTGTTCTCATGTGATCAGCGAGATTAGGCCTAAAGTATCAATGCATCCAAAGGCAAATTCAAAGAAATCAAAGGGTGACAACAACAATAAAGGAAAGATTGCATCTCAGAGAGGAAAATATGTTTTTTGAGTTTTATTTTATTTATTGTTGATGATAGTTGACTTCAGAAGTTTTTTTGGACAACATGTTTTCTTTGGATATATGAGTAACATATTTTTGAAAATAATTTCAAATATCAATGAGATAAATTGTCAAATATGAATGTGATGATGGGAGTCACAAGGAGGGGTGCTTTGTTTAATTAAATAGTTATGTTATGACTGTTAAGAACTAAATGGAGTCACAAGGGGTCCCACATACTAGTTATTATTTATTTATAACCCTTATTATGATTATTACTTCTCCCCCTAACTAAAACGTTGGTTGATCTTTTAATTAACTTAACAAATGAGGTGGTTCAACTACTTCAACCAATTCTAATTTGCTTAAAGGAAAAAGGAAAGGGAGGAACAAGAGGAGGATAGAAGGAGAAACATACTAAGATTTTCTCTTTGAGTTTGTGTTGAGATAGTTTAGTTTTCATTCATTCCTTAATTGATCACAAGCCTAATTTTTTTTTATGATAGCATGGTCTTACTGTAGGCAACAATATTCAGGGCTGAATTACATCATTCATACACTTTTTTTTCAGAGGTGTTGATCTATTTTTGATAGTTTGTGTAGACTTGTCTATTTGTGAATTATTTTCATGATTGACAAAGGCTATTGTGCAGAGTCGGGTGGGAAGCGATCTGTGGCAAGTTGATCCAACTTTTAGAGTTCATTTTTGAATTTCTGTCAGAGGTCCTTTTGTATGTTTCATCGAGGACGTCTAAGTTTGACTTTGGTACAAAATTTATTCACGGAATTTTGTAAAGAGAATGACTCTTTGATGAATTGGAATAAAATAAAGGATTGCTTTATGTCTCACCTGTCTTGATTATCATCTTGGTATCTTTACTTCTGTCTCTACATTTATTTCAACAACTATTATATTCATAAAACCATATTAATAATGAATTTTACAACAAGTTGTTATTTGTAAAAAGACTAGCCTAAGCACTTGTAATCAATACTTGTGAGTTAGGATATTATTTTTGATGGCTATAAACATAGGGTGACATTCCCGTTTATTTTTCTTTAGCCAAGCAGAATCTGAAAATGCTTGAGTAAGATCATTTCATATATTTTCCTCAACAAAATCGAGGGAAAAGACTCTGGGTGTCAGAAAAATAGGCAGAAGATAGGGGGATTCATGAAAACCATAAACCCATATCATTGTTGAATGCATGAACAACACCCAGTCCCCCACTCTGTCTTCTAGATTTGGTTGTAAATAACTCCTCATGTCATCTAGGACTCTTGGCAGGATGGTGTTGAAAATCATGTTGTAAACTATGGACATGACCTTGTTGATAAATATGAACATTGTGATTATTTTGATTTCAGTTGATCTGAATGCTTCTTCAGGGAACTCTCTCTTATTTGTCTCCAGGAAAATCTTTAGCAAGTAGGTGTAATACCTGAAGTGTCTTAGTGACTAAAAATTCAATAGTTGCTTGTGGATATTATCAGCTATGAATTTATCAAAGCTGATGAAAACTGACTGACTGGACTTTGACTGGAAAAACGCCAACAAAAAACCTAACATGACCTCGACCACATACTTGTCATTATCTAGACCTAAAATCTGACTCAATATGGAACAGACCCATTGGACTTCAATAGCCATGATATTTACATTCATTTGTAGGGACAGACTTTCAGAAATATGCTCAGGTTTGATAATTGTTTGCAAAAATAGGTCTTTGACTTCTGAGGGACATTCCCTGTAAAACATAATTATATTTTCTTATTCAAATGGTTCAGACACTACAGAGGGGGAATTTTGTATGTCGAGGGAACTTCGAACAGACTGACTCTCTACCTACACAGGACCTCAGACCATTGTTTATTTAAGATGACTTGTTCTTCTTGCAAATACTTCTCTGTGCACCAACCTATGAATTTGAAGAAGGGGAATGTGACCTCAACAGCGTAAGGGACTATGGTGGCCTGGACTACTTCAAGGAAAGGTATATGTTTCCCTACGTTATCTGACAGATTAACTCTGGACTAGGAGATGGGCGAAATGAATGCAGGGTCGAACACATCTGAATCTCTTTCAATTAGGGCTTCTTCGTTTGACAATGGGGTCTTGCTCTTCTATAGACATAATGACATGGTCCATGGTGGCAATGAAAAATACCCGTGAATGAGAAAAAAATGTGTGAGTTTGGCATATTGTTGAGCTTCAGGTTGAATGGAGCGGTCGCGCCAATCTTCCAACATTCCAGTAATTTGAAAAATAATAAAATAACGACAAGGGCCCCCCTTTATATACTTTCCTGATTTTGGGGGCGATCGAAAGAGGTTTGGGGCAACCCACTTATCGCCCCGAAATGCACCCAGTGGCGCCACGTGTTCCTAAGCTGAAACCATGGTTTACTTTTCAACATCACTATTTTCCTCCACACATGGGACAAATAATATGACAGGGTGATCATCTTGTATGTTCAAAGTTTCAGAAGTTTGTTCCATATTAAGCATCTTGATGATCTGATTTCTATATTCATTGTTCTTGATCAATTCAGTGAATGGTACAAAAATTTTAATCTTAGCCATCTCACTTTCAAAATTAAAGGATGATGAGGTTTTCTCTACCTCTTTGGTGACTGTCTCCTTTCTTGTTTGAGGTACCTTTTTCTGGGATTCTTCGTTCTTTCCTTTGTCCACAACGTCTTTTGTAACAGAGTCCTTTTTGGGCTGACTTGAAGAGGGTATGATATTCTGAGCTTCTTTGGTAGGGTTCCCCTTTGGAGAATTTCCCTTTGGAGGATTTGCAGGCACTTTCTGACTTCAAAGATTATATTGTCTCTAGAATTGCATGATGGCATTATGAAACCCTATTTGGTAATCTTCTCTTTCTACTAACAACTTGTCATCATTTTCTTGCATGAATATTTCATTAGCATCCATGAATTGGTCATGTTCCCCTTTAGTCAAAAACACCTCTGTCTCACCACCATCACATCGATTCATGTTGTCTTCAAAATTGTCATCATCATTATCATTTACATAGTTATTTTGAAAAGGAGTTCTTATTTGTTGATCCCCCTGATTTACCCGATTCCCCTAATTCCCTTGATTTCTATGATCTCTTTGTCTAATTTGTGGGACTGTCATTCTTCTCTAATTTCTGGGTGGAACATCAACCTGTTCTCTGGTGTTAGTCTTATTATCTAAAGCCATTCTATCCATCATTTTCTCCATAGTTTTCATCATGATCTCAAACCTTTATTATGATGTTTGTGAGGTTGAAGGGTGTGTCTTATCTTGAACTTTGTTAATGTCCCTGTTAGAGTCATCTTTGATCTTTCCTAAGGACATTAGATTCACTTCCACTTTTATTGCATCGTTCATCATATCATCTAATGAGGTAGATTAACAAAAAATAAAAATCACTTTCAAAGGAATCAACATATCTGAGTTGAGCATCTTGGGGATAGGGGTTTACCTCAATAGGAATTAGATTATAGACCTTTACAAATCTGGATGGAAAATTTTGCACTGTTTCATTAGGTGACCTCCTCATGTTGTTATATTGAGTTAAAAATTGAAGGGGGTTTTTCTTGTCGCCCTAGTTTGCAAGAAAACTATTTTCAAAGGCTTCAAAATTTAATATACTAGCTATTGGGAGAGCTCTGAACCACTTTCTCACTTCTCCTACAAGACCTTGTGAAAACAACCTCATTTTTGCATCTTCAAAATATACTTATTCTAAGTCTATAAAATCATTGAACCAGTCTAGATGCTTCTGGGTTGACACACTGCCTTCATTATCATACAACTTAATCCTTAGATTATACTCCTCAGGAAAATCATGTAACTGAGCAGGGAGTACAAGAGGGGAAAACATAGCTTCCATGGTTGTTGTGAGGACTCAAAGTGGCTGTTGGTTTTGAGTGTGGATCACAAGAGGTTTGGTAGAGGAAGCTAAAATTAAATTTTGGAACCTCTTCTCATCAAAGATGATCTTGTTCAAACAAGATTCAGATTTAGTTATGAACAGAGTTTGCTCAAATTTCACATCAAACTTAGGATCTTCAATGCTTGTTACTCCATCTTTGGGAAAGGATAGATATATGTCTAAATGCAAATTTGGGATTACTGGCCTTTCTTTTCTTTTGTGTACAATTTTCTCAGGATCAGACAAAGGGATTGTAGCTTTTGGGTCTGGATTTCTCCTGGTGTGAATTCTCTTGGGAGCCAGGATTTCTAGCTCAACCTACTTTGTGATACTGGTCTCTTGGTAATGGAGTCGCACGGTAGTTTTAGTCTCAACCAATAAGGTGTTTAATTAGCTGTCACCCTCAGGAATCAAATATGAAGCTTTAAGTCGTTCTTTTTCCAGGGAAGATTTTACTTTCGATCCCCGACAACGACACCAGAATGTTAGCACTCTGTAAATTTGTTCGACTGATAAATAAACAATAGAGCTAACCTACAAACCAAATTTAGAGCTGGGTACTAGCCTTCTCAGCTCAGAGAGGACTCTCTTGTGTCACTTGATGTTTCTTTGGAAATCAATGGCTAGATTTAGTGTGTTTTGGGGTGTTTTTATAAAGTTGTTGGAAAAGAAGGGGAGGGACACTTAGGGCTTATGGAGTCAACCTTCTGAAAATGAATGAAAACATTGATGGGCTAGTAGAACTCTCTAGAGGATAAAGGATAAACGAGGTAATGAATATGAGTTATAAATTTTAGTTTGCAGAGTGTAAGAAGAAAATGGAAACAAGTAACTGCATCAGAGCATTTAATAAAATGAATTCTGAATTAGTTATGAAGAATTTCACACAATTTAAATTTCTTAAGCCGAGAGCATCACAAGATGAATTCTAAGCTTGTAAACTATCCAATTTAAACAAAAGACAATGCAAATGGAATTAAAGAAACACATGAAATACATACAATGAGAGAAGATAAATCTCATATCACCACCATTAGAATCTTTTCATAGAGACTTTAAAATCTTATGCATATGTATTCAATTCAGCTCTAGAAAATTACAATTTAGTTCAGAACAACTAAGGAGGTGCCCTTGCACTTCTGCCAACAGTAATACATTCAACACTTCTAATATTTATACAATTCGAGTTCCTTTCAATTAGAAACTGATTACAATAGTTTAACTGAAACGTTTCAGCTTCTAAAACTGACTACAATAATTACATTGAACAGTTTCAGTATGGGAACCGATTACAATGATTAATAATAATGTTTCACGAACCAACAACCAATTCCTCTGACTCTTCAGCTCCTTCCTTTGACATCTGTCCCGTTTTGGTCTTTTGTTTGATCTGCCATTTTGATGACACCTGGGCATTATCTGTTGGTTCCTGGAAAACTGCACTTTGTTTTGCCCAACCACACTATCTTTCCACTACAAGTGAAAAGGGATATCGTAGTCCATAATTTCTTTAATTAGGATCTCCAGGTCAATGCAAGAGGCATACGTCATGACTGGAAGTCCAATATTCATTTTCTTGAATTGATTCAAGATCTCAAAATCTGTGATCAAATTTTCCACCAAGGTTGCTCCTTTCAAGTTTTCCTCTAGGCTTTCAAACTTGGAGTGGTCCATTCTACATTGGGAGAGGCCAGAGTTGTATTCCTCATGATAATACAATTTTTCTTTTCCATCCCAAAATGGCGGGAAGCCTTTGATGAACAACTCTTCAAATAGATATTTAATTCTTGTATACTTTGCTCCATCTCTATGGCCTTGGTTTGGACTGATTTTAGCAGGTTATGCTTAGCAATGACTCTCCTAGCCCAAATGATCAATGTAGTCCTATATTTTACCCAAATGGTCTGAAGTTCTACAGTGGGGATGGAATTCAACAGGTTTATAGAATTTTGGGCCAACTCTAATGGTTTCTTAGCTAGGGTCTCATTTACAACAATGCACCTACTTCTAGTTGTGATGGCCATACTATATTTGTCATTGATGAAGTTCAAGTACACCCCGAACTTGGCAGCTTCAACATCAATAGAATCCCAAATGATGTGTTTGGCTCCTTGCAACAATCGTTTTCCTCTCAACCTTTTTTTCAACTTGTCTAGTCTTTCCTGCAAAGCTTTATTCTCCTTCTAGAACTAAGCCATCCTCTCATCTTTTGTTTTCATTTCATGCTTCAACTTCTATATATCTCCATTTAGACCTTTGATTTATCCCACCTTTAGGATAACTTGGGACATAGCCTGGACAAGTCCTTCAGTGTTCGACCCATCTTTTGCAGTAGAAGGTACAGTTACAACCATGTTTGGTACTTTTATTTGTCCTTGTGACCATTTCACTTTTTGTTGTTCCAGCTGTAATACCTTGGCCTTGTAATTCAATGCTTCTTATCGAAATGCCTCCTCCTATTCTAGAGAAACCAGTTCTGTTGTTTGTGGATGCTCTATGGAAGAAATTTTTAGTTTCTTCTGCAAGATCTGAATCATCTTGTATTTTTATTATAAGGATGATTTCACTCCCTGAGGGCCTTCAGATTCTAGCCTCTTGACCTAAGTTTTCCAAGCTCTGTTGGATGTTTTTTCTTGCCTCAACTTCCCTTCCAAATTAATTACATAAGTTGAAAACTTTGAATTATTCAAGATTAGACCCAAGTAATCTGAATACAACATCTCACTGGTATTCCTGTGGAATTTCATTTTGTCAGGAGCATTAATGTTCTCATATTTCAGCTTGATCTCAGATACTTTATCCTCATCTGCAACTGCTATATTGAATTTCTTCTTCTCTACATCTCTCTCTATGAATAGAGAAGACTTATGCTGAGATATTGTTTCTACCTCAGGGATTAACTCCCTCATTTCATTCATCGCCAAGTTTCCTTTCTCAACATATTTCTTTGCCAAATCTTCTTTAGATTGATAGGATGCTCTAGCTTCCTTATCAAAGATGTATTTTTTGTTGCTGAAAGTTCTTGTGTTGCCTTCACTTTAGAGCTTGCTCCCTTTCCCAAATTATACATTGTTGATGCCACTCTCCACCATATCCATATTCACTTGTTCTTTAGGCTCATCCTCCTCTAGATCCACTATCTGTGGGGATTGTGTGATCTTCATCTTTTTAGGGGCATTCTGCTGACTATTGGTGCCCAGGGCCTTTAAACTGCTCCTTTTGTTGTAAACACTTATCTTGGGAACTTTAACTATCAACTTCTAAGGAGTCTGGTGTATTTGAGTTTGTTGCAGGGTTGCCTCCATTTGTTGTGTTTGAGTTGGTTTCAATATTGCTTCCATATCAACAGAAACATCTAGATTTTCCAATTTGTCAAATCGCTCAACATGTTCATGCTCATAGGTGGCCTATTTGTTTATCATTATTCTCTTTGATATGATCTAACGTGGATCATATCTTCTTCCCTGCAACTGTGAAAATACAAACTCCTTGTGCTTAGACTGGATCTAATATAAGCATGATCTATTTTTTACAATGAAGGGTCCAACGATGAAAGGGAATTTGAGGTTGGATTCCTTGTGTAGTTTTAGGAAGTGCTTTGTCTCTGATATGATTATTTTCCCAATGAACTCCAGGGAAAATATTATGGGTGTCAGAAAAATAGGCAGAATATATGGGGATTCATAAAAACCATAACCCCATATCATTGTTGAATGCATGAACAACGCCCAGTCCCCCACTCTATTTTTTGGATTTGGTTGTAAATAACTCCTCATGTCATTTAGGACTCTTGGCAGGCTGGTGTTGAAAATCAGGTTGTAAAATTTGGACATGACCTTGTTGATAAATATGAGCATTGTGATTCTTTTGCATTCAGTTGATATGAATGCTTCTTCAGGGAACTCTCTCTTGTTTGTCTGTAGGAAAATCTTCCGCAAGTAGGTGTAATACCTAAAGTGTCTTAGTGACTGAAAAATTCACTAGTTGTTTGTGGATATTATCAGCTATGAATTTATCAAAGATGATGAAAACTGACTAACTTGAATCTGATTGGAAAAAATTGATGCAGGTGGATATCGGTGGCCACCCACCTGTTCCAACTGGCTCAAAACAGTTTTCTGGCAATTTACTATTTTTAGCAGTTTTAACTTTCGGGGCCATTTTGAGGGCCTAAATGAAGGTTTTTCGGGATCGATATTCTCAATGATATATGAAGGCATAATTGATCCCCCAAAATGAATTTCCTCGAAAATACCTTTCCAATAGGCTATCATACACCTAAAACGAAGATCATATGAAAAAGTTACAACCCTGGGAAGTTGATGTACTAACTTACCCAAACGGGGCCCATATGACTTTTGGTGATTCATCTACTAGGGTTAGGTTTCTGGATGTATAGGGTTTTGGGAATTATTTTTTATTGTAAAAAAGGCCTTCAGAGCCTCACTGTAATCATCTTCTTTCGAATGAGCACAGTCGTCACATCTTTTCTCAAAGATAAGTCACCACCATTACAACAAGCTTGTTTCCTATGCATTTTACAATTTCAACTTATTTCCTTATTGAATAGAAAACCAGTTTTATTGTATCTCTATTATTTTTTGTTAAGCACCTGTTAATAATATGTATTCATTTTGTTCTGCTCATAAAATACGGATTAGTGGTATCAGAGCGATCTGCTCCTTGTCGTCTTAATGCATGTCCCCAACGAGGTCAGAGTACAAAGAGTTGGGTCTTGAGCTTGTTTCTCTTGAGGACAAAATCTCTCACACGCCCAAGCGACCTCTCATAGCAGGAGGAAATAAATATGACAGGACATGAGATACTTTCAAATTGTTGATTGAGGAAGCCCTCATGCAACAAAGGAACGAGATGATGGATAGTTTTACGCAAATCCTTCGGTGGTTACTAACAGGCGACACATCTTCTTCGAGTGGAGGCGTCGCCCCCTTCAAGGTACAAATAAACTTAGATATTCCTATATCTTAAGGTCAGATAGACGCATATTCTGTAGACAAGTGGTTGAACCTACTAGAAAGGTATTTTTATGTCCATAACTTTTCGAATAGAGAAAAGATTACTTTTGCACTCCTCAAAGTCGTTCCCCATGTCAAAGATTGGTGGGAAACTTTATGTGAGCAAAAGGAAACAGAGGAATCCTCATTATTTATAGTCAGGGCCACCTGGGAATCCTTCAGGGATGCTATTAAGGAGCAATACTACCATGTCAGAAGTTGTATACCAAATGGACCACACTGCAGCAAGAAAGAGACCAAGCAGTGCCAGATTTCACAAATATCTTCCATAACTTGCACACCAAGCTAGGTATCAAAGATTCAGAGAGACATCTAGTGCTCAAGTATCACGATGCTCTGCATAGATACATCCATACTGAAATGGAATTTGTGGACATCTCATCCTTGGGCGCAACCTACTGATATGTCGTCAAAATCGAGCAAAAGCTCAAACAAAAGATGCGGCAATTTGTGCCTGGGAACCCCTCACAACAAAATCCAGGAAAGGGCGGCCCCAACCCACAGAACAAAGGACAGATCAAATATGGACAATATCAGGACAACCATTCCAAGCCGCAAGAAAAGAAGGACACCGGAAATACAAAGAAAGATACCGGGAAGTGGTGTGACTTCCATAAGAGCCCTTGGCATAACACTGCTGACTGCTACTCAAAGCAGTCACCGGTGGACAAAGTGAAAAACTATGAATCAAATGCAGGTTCTGACTCTGAGCCATAACTAGAAAGGGGAAGACAGATCATTGACGTGAAACCTAGTGCCACTGTTTCTACCACCAAGATCTAGCCTGGTGAACCAGACGATCCAGAAGAAGGAGAATGCCTCTTCCATTCACAGATGTGGGTAAAAGGCACCCCGCTGCACTTCATCGTTGATAGTGGTATCCAGAAGAACCTCATCTCAACAGAGGTCATCAAGGGGATAGCCCTGCCGACAATTCCGCACCCACAACCCTACACCATTGGATGGCTCTGCCAAGGAAGTGATCTTTGTGTCAGCCAATAGTGTCGATTGTCGTATGACATCAAGCCCTTCAAAGATTAGGTGTTGTGTGATGTTGCTCCTCTCAAAGTTTGTGATGTTATTTTGGGCCAACCTTATTTATGGAAACATCATGTTGTATATGAGTCTAGGCCTCGTAGTGTTATTATTACTTTGAACAGAAAATTGTACAGGATACCCAAGGCAGTCCCACCTAGTGTTATTTCCTCTATCTTTGCTAAGAAATGCGGGAAGGTAATCTCTCAGACAGGGAAGTTTGTCTTCTTCATGATTCTCTCTAAGAATAAGCGAAAGATCAAAGCCACATCCAGGGTCTCTGTGGACGACCTCTCAACATAGTAGAAGAAAGTAGATAAGGTCATGGAAGAATACTCAGATATCTTCTTCTCACCTACTGGGGTACCTCTGCACTGCCAGGTCAAACACCCCATCGATCGAACCCCCGACGCACCGCTACCCAATGGGTTAGTCTATCGCTTCTCTCTGTTAGAGAATCAGGATATCAAGTGAAAGATCCAAGAACTTCTCCACAGGGGGCATATCCATCCCAGCTCATCACCCTGTGCAAGCCCAATCGTGCTGGTACAGAAGAAAGATGGAACCTGGTGACTCTACATTGATTACCAGGATCTGAATAAAATCACAGTCAGAAACCGGTACCTGATTCCCTGAATCAATGACCTCCTTGATCAAATCACGGGGGACAAATACTTTAGTAAGATTGATATGAATTCTGGCTACCACCAGGTCCCGATAGAATAGACTTATGCATGGAAAATTGCCTTCAAGTCAAAGGAAGGCCTTTTTGAATGGTTGGCCATGCCCTTTGGTTTGACAAATGCTCCAACCACTTTCATGAGGATTATGGACGATGCCCTATGACCATTCACCAATACTTTTGTAGTGGTGTATCTAGATGGCATTCTCATTTACAACAAGTATTGGGTCGAACACTTGCAACATATTCAACAGGTTTTTCACAACCTATGGCAACACAAGATATATGCCAACTTGGAAAAATTCTCCTTCAACATGGACAAGGTCCATTACCTAGGCTACATCATTTATCAACATGGCATACATGTGGATCCAGCCAAGATCCAAGTCATCCATGATTGGCCAGCCCCAACCACACTCACTGGGATTTAGAGCTTTTTGGGCCTTGCCAATTTCTACCACAGGTTCATGTTGGTATTCTCCCATATTGCATGGGCTCTCAGCCAAATAACCAGGGGTGGTGGTAAGGAAAAATTTTCATGGGGCCAATCCCAACAACAAGAGTTTGATGATTTGAAGCAGCGCTTGTGCTCATTCCCATTACTTTCACTACCAGACCTGCAACTTCCCTTTGAGATCGAGACAAATGCTTCAATCTATGCGGTGGGCATCATTCCCACTCAACATGACCACCTCGTGGGCTATCATAGTGAGACACTATCAAATGTTTTCTGTGAGTACCCTACTTATGAAAAATAAATTTACTAAAGTCTGGGCCTTGATCTAAAGTCTGGCTACGATTAGGTGCTTAACACAAAATAACAAAGATCAACCCCGACTGCATACAACAGGCATCCAAAGATCAGATTATGGACACACATATCAATGGAACTTGACAACAAAGGATTCAACTTTATCGAGTCGTCAAAGCAAGGTAGCTCCTGCACCAAGGCGAGTGGCTCACCCAGGGCCAAATTCAATAGAAATTTCCTCATCTGATGAGGGAACTCAACACAATGGACTCCATTTCTTCATAAGGAGGGAGGATTGATCCAACTGGATATCGATGGCCACCCACCTATTCCAACTAGCTCAAAACAGGTTTCTGGCAATTTTGGCAATTTACTATTTTTAGCAGTTTTAACTTCTGGGGCCATTTTGAGGGCCTAAATGAAGGATTTTTGGGATCAATCTTCTTAATGATATTTGAAGAAATGATTGAGCCCCCAAAATGAATCTCCTCAATAATACCTTTCCAATGGGATATCATACGCCTAAAACGAAGATCGTATGCAAAAGTTACGACCCCGAGAAGTTGATGTACTAACTTACCCAGAAGGGGCCCACATGAATTTTGGTGCTTCATCTCCTAGGGTTAGGTTTTTTGATGTATAGGGTTTTTTGAATTCCTGTTTATTGTAAAAAATGCCTTTAGAACCTCATTGTAATCATCTTCTTGCGAATGAGCATAGCCGTCACATCTCTTCTCAGAGATAAGCCACCACCATTTCCTTATTGAATAGAAAACCAGTTTTACTGTATCTCTGTTATTTTGTGTTAAGCACATGTTAATAATATTTAGTCATTTCATTTTTCTCATAAAATCCGGATCAAAACGCCAATAGAAAACCTAACATGACCTCGACCACATACTTGTCATTATTTAGACCTAAAATCTAACTCAATATGGAACAAACCCATTGGACTTCAATATCCATGATATTTACATTCATTGGTAGGGACAAACTTTCAAAAATATGCTCGGGTTTGACAATTGTTTGCAAAAATAGGTCTTTGACTTGTGAGGTACATTCCCTATAAACCATAATTATATTTTCTTCTTCAAATGGTTCAGACACTGCGGAGGGGGACTCTGGTATGTCGAGGGTGCTTCGAACAAACAGACTCTCTACCCTACACAGGACCTCAAACCCTTTTTTTATTATTAAGATGACTTTCTCTTCTTGTGAATATTTCTCTACGCACCAACCTATGAATTCGGGGAAGGGGAATGCGACCTCGACAGTGTAAGGGACTATGGTGGCATGTACTGCTTCAAGGAAAGGTATATATGTTTCCCTACGTTACCTGGCAGATTATCTCTGGACTCAAAGATGAGTGAAATGGTTATTGCAGGGTCGAACACATATGAATCTCTGTCAATTAGGGCTTCCTCGTTTGACAATGGGGTATTTCTCTACTATAGACATAATGATAGGGTCCATGGTGGCGATGAAAAATACCTGTGAATGAACAAAAAATGAGTGAGATTGGCGTATTGTTGAGCTTCAGTTTGAATGGATCGGTCACACCAATATTCCAACGTTCCAGTAATTTGAAAAATAATAAAATAACGATAAGGGCCCCCATTTATATACTTTCCCGATTTCAGGGGTGAGGGAAAGCGGTTTGGGGAAACCCACTTATCGCCTCGAAATGCACCCAGTGGCACCATGTGTTCCCGAGCTAAAACCATGGTTTACTTTTCGGCCCACTTTTAGGAATTGTCCTCCACGTAAGTTATTCCCCCTAAACGATCCCCGAACATTTATCTGTAGCACCCGTGGTCTGTGACCCATAAGGTTCCATCAACTTCACACTCCCTCTAGATTTATCCTCCTCTCGCTAGATATGGCCCTATCCTCCAGTTTATCACACCTCCACATCAGTTTAGCCCCTCGCTAAGCCCTGGAAACTGAATTTCACATAGAAATTGTCATGGTGATAACAACTCGGAAAGTGATTTTCGCAATTGTCGCGTTGACCCTAGTAAAATTGAGGGTGAGCTGCTCATCCAACTTTGCGTTATATCCTTTGACCTTTCACAGAAGCGCATACATCCAGCTTGTTCGAAAGACGCCTTGATTGTCGAGTCTTCATTTATCAGCTCTAGATCCCAAGGTTCAAACCTCACGGCCCTTCCACTTCTCGCCTTCTTTCTTATGCTTTGGGAAACTGCCAATATGCTAGTATATATTTATCTCACATGCATGGTAATGAACTGTGATACCTTCTCTCCATGGAAAACAAAATTGGTCATAGAAATTCCTTGCGCGACAGTAAAGCGCGACGAAAAATTTCAGTGCAGTGGGGAAAACTCGGCGCGATAGTAAACAACAATGGGAGACTTAACGCGATAAGGAATTGGGAAGAAAAATTCCAGCGCAGTGGGGAAAAAATGGCGTGATATTAAAGCATGAAGGGAAAACTCAATGTAGTGGGGAACTGGGTGCGGTAGTAAAGAGAAATGGGAGACTCGGTGCGGTGGAGACTCAGTGCAACAATACGTAATTCGGAAGGAAGAAGGATGAATGTGGAAAGAAACCATTCATTCCAAACAACTTAATATGCAACGAGCTCCATAAATACGTTTGAGCAATGAATGAAAACAATGGAGGAGACGCAGCAAAATCAAATCAACAAAATTACAATACGACCAATGGCAACCAAATTTTACATAGCGAAGGGCTCCAGAGCTTGCAGAAAAAAATATGGACAATGCACAAATTCTGAAAGTGATAGAGAAGCATGAAGGTTGACCAATATTTATGCTTGAACGAATACATAATGACATCATGGAAAATGACAGCAAGTCCATGGCGGTGAGAAGTTAGAAAGAAGGTTGAAGATTTGCGCAGCAGACTCGTGCAACAGGTACACTTTTGAAGTGTGCAAAGTACAAATGATAGGGGATCCATGATTTTTTACTTTTATGACTTCATGATTGGGGAATGATGCTCATGATATCTTTCGACGTGACCCTTATCCCAACCACTTGACTCAATTTTTGGCACGTAAATCCCACCTGTTCGACATGACTCGAGACTTAGGGAAATTGACCCTTATGATTTAAATGTGGCGAACCTTACATCCATTCAAACAAATTATGGCCATAACCATTACTTGATGATTTCAAACCACTCTTTATTTGATCACTAACCTTACAAGATTTGATGCACAAATTATGACTCATCTAGGATTAATTCTAACTGCAAAAATCACGATGCTAACAGGGCAG
>ML796919.1:109712-119941 GCA_009831015.1 Picea engelmannii | reverse complement strand
AACATTGAATTAAAAAAAAAAAAAAAAAAAACATTATATAAAATGAATTAACATAAAATCAAAACTTTATCTTATAAATGAAAATTATACTTTCTAAATTAAGTGGATTAATAAATGAAAAATATACTCAATATATTTTGGAATGCAAAATCAAAACACTTTGTCATGTAAATGAAAATTATATTTTTTAAAATTGTATATTAATCGACTTAAGTAGATAATTGTATAGTCATCTTTGGATCCACCGGTGTAATCAACTACACCATCCACTACATTTCAAAACATTAATCTACGAGCAGAAAATTTAAAAGCGGGTCACCTGCTGGAAAGGTAAGATTGCTCCCCGGTTAACTCACTCCATAATCAATCCATCTACTTCTCCACGTGTGAAGTCTATTACACCATCCATCCATCCACCTACTTCTTCAGGTGTGAAGTTTACTACCACCACGAGGTAAAGTTTACTACACTATTTAGAGATCCATCCTTGGATCCACCAGTAGGTAGCTAGTAGTGGTTGACATGTATATTGACGTATTTGAAATTTATAATTAACTTGATATGTATATTTCACACACCCATTTTGATATTATCATTCATGTTAGGATTTTTCATATCATGTTAATGTTGATGTTATTTGATTTATAAAATGTATTGTGCTTATGTTAATGATCAAGGTTATTGATGATTTCTTTGTTTTTAAATATTTGATATGTATGACTCATCTAAATTTCTAGATTATATATAATGTTTAACTTTAGTTATATGAAATTGTTTAATTTTTATTATGATTGCAAAAACTAATAACAATTTAATTTCATCTAATGTTTAACTCTTTTTCAAGATGAAGTGTTTGTTAATACAATATGTTGATTAAACATGTTTACAAACTTGATTAAATGATTCAATCAATGATTGTATGATTTGGTTAATTTTAAAATTAATTTATCTATTTAAATCTTTTGTTAAATCATGAAAATAATTTAAAAGTTATATATAAAAAACAAAAACAAAAAAAATTAAAAAAAAAAAATTACCTTCTGGTGCAGCACGCGCCTCTGACGCACGTCCGCGATCACCAGGACCTTCTCTTCTCTCGGCCTGAAGAGTTAGAATACTCTTCAACCCCCTGTCGGGAGTTCTCGATACCCACAGAACTCTATTCCCCTGCGATCTTCCCTTCAACTTATCGGGAAATTGGGTTTCGCGCTATCGCGGAACCTGTGGGCACGTTCCTCGTGCTATCCAAAACCCCGAAACCCGATGGTTTTGAAATCAATGCTTTCGTACCTGTCGGGGATTTCCCTATCGGGAAATCGGCATACACAATGTTGCGATGCACTAGCACCACGAATTCCCGAACCCCGAACTCCGATGCGCACGTGCACTAATTCCTTGCCACGTCGCCTTCTCTTTTCGCTCTATCGGGAATCGCGTTATCGCGATTTCAAAGGTCGCAATCCCCTTGCACTGGAAAACCCCGAATGTCGAACCTCGATTTCTCCGGATTTCAGACACGTGTCCAGCTCGAGATCCACGGTCCAAATTTCTTCGGGAAATCGCGACTCGCGATTTTGTTTTTCAATAGTCCCACGACCTCGGAACCTCCGATATCCCGATGGGCTGAAATTCTGATGGCTCTCGGTTCCTCCCTACATTTAAGGGTTAAACCCCACCCAGCTTTTCCGAGATCTGACGGTCGACGGGACTTCGCGAATCTTCCCCTGCCAGACCTGGCCGTCGATTCTTCTCCTTGAAGAATTCTTCCACTCCAAAGCTCCTTCCTATTCAAACCTTCTCCTGGGTCCTTCTCCACGGTATCACGAAGGAACTATCTCCCCTGAGCTTGTCAATTTTGACTCTTTCAGAGACTTTGCGCACACTTCTCGCGCTTGACCTTCAATAACTCTCAAAGTGTTGAGTCTGTCAGACTCTGTGCACTCCTGCAACAACAATCTATGCCTTCCTTTGCTCAGACTAGCTCCTGAGACTTCAAGTTTAGCCTGCACTTATCCGACACGACCCTATCAACCTACACCAACTTCTGGGTGAATGAGAATAAGGGTTTAACTGCCTAGCCTCATCAACGCACTTTATGCGGATGAATTCAACTGCACTCCATGCAGGAATCTCCTGGCTCAGACAGAGAAACAACTGAAACTCATTCTCTTCACTCTCAGACTTCTGTTAAAACTCTGAAATCACATGCACAACATATCAAAGCAATTGCATGACCAGAAAGCAAACATTCAAGAGGACATAGACATCATACACAGAGAAACAACACCATACATGAAATTGAATCAAAGACTCTATTCTATTAATTCAAATCTGTACATGGGTGTTCTTCACAGGTTCTCTGATTTCCCTACTCTTCTTGCTCCTGAATGAATGAAATCTGAATGATCCATTTTTTTTTACAATGTACAAAGGAGGGTGTCTATATCCGTTTTCCCTCTCGAAAACTAAAACTGTCTAATCTAGACTTAAAACATCTATCTACCTTCATTAAATCTATTAAATGCCTTCCTATCTACTAAGGACGTGAGCTTAAAGGCTCAAGGTCCCCTTTATAATACAAGTGCACTTCTTTAAACGTGACTTCATTAAAGAGCGGCGCAACAATTTCCAAAGTATTTCAAAATACGTGCTGGTGTTGTCCAGTTGTTTTCTCTCAATGTGCTGGCTCGCTTGATGTGTTGTGGATGCTCCTTCATCATACTCCTCGGCTTGAAAAATTTCATGGGCTCCTGTCCATGAGCTCCTGCACGGTCTGCCCATGCCTCTGTATCACTGCTTCTATCTCCCAGCTGGCATCTTCCACTGGGTGATTTTTCCATTTCACCAGGTACTCGAAGTACTGCTTTCGTCTGGTCTTCTTTCCCACTCACTTGTCCAGTATGCACTCCATCTACGGTTTTTCTGCTACTGGTAATTGCTTCTGCCACTGGACTTAATCATTGGATGCATCAACTGAGCGATTAATCACTGGTTCCTCAGTTCCAGTTTCTGCTCCTCCAGCCCTGTATGGGTATAAATCTGCCACATTGAAAATTGGAGATATTTCGATGCCATCTGGAAACTCAATTTCATATGCGTTCTTTCCAAATTTCCTCAGGACTCTGCATGGCCCAATCTTTTTCATTTTGAGTTTATTATATGTTCCCCTCGGGAACCTTTCCTTCCTTAAGTGCGCCAGAACCATATCACCAACTTCAAACTGAAGTTGTCTCCTCCGCTAATCTGCCCTGCGCTTGTACTCCTGATTTGATTCTTGCAATCGCTGCTTCACCTTGCTGTGAAGTTCTTGCATTGCTTCAGCGAATTCTTCTGCGCTCGCACTGCTAGTCGTAGCCTGTTCTGACTCCCTGAGTTCAGAAACTCCCCTGGGTTCTGTCCCATACACAATCTGAAACGGACTTTTGCCTGTACTCCAATTCACAAAATCATTGTACGCAAACTCTGCCTGTGGCAATATGTTGTCCCAGCTGCTATGGTGCTCCGTCACCAAGCTCCTCAATAAATCCCCCAAACTTCTGTTGACCACCTCGGTCTGTCCGTCTATCTGCGGATGATATGCTGAACTAAACGCTAAGTTTGTTCCTAGCTTCTTCCATAGCGTCCTCCAAAAATGTCCTATGAATTTTGTATCCCTGTCCGAGACTATGCTTCTCGGAAATCCATGAAGTCTAACAACCTCTTTGAAAAACAAGTTTGTGATGTGGGTCGCATCGCTGGTCTTCTGACACGGAATAAAATGTGCCATCTTCGAAAACCTGTCCACCACCACAAAGATGGAATCAACCCCTCTCTGTGTCCTCGGCCAACCTAATACAAAATCCATGTTGATCGCCTCCCATGGCCTCTCAGGTATGGGTAATGGATGATAAAGACCTGCATTCTGCTTCCGGCCCTTCGAATGTTGACATATTCGACACCTGTCAACAAACTTCTTGACATCTGCTTGCATGCCCGGCCAAAAATATGATTCGCTCAACTTTGAGAATGTCTTGCCGTGGCCAAAGTGTCCAGCCAATCCACCGCTATGCTTCTCCTTTAGCAGGTTCTCCCTCATGGAGCAATTCAGAATGCACAGTTGATTTCCTCTAAACAACAATCCCTCCTGGATCATGTAATCTATCCATGGGCTTCGGTCTCTGAGAACTGGATTCTCAGCTACTTCATATGCTTATCCGAAGTCTTCATATCCTGCGTACATGTCCCTGAGATTTTCAAAACCCAAGGTCTTGACTCGAAATTCCTGCAGCAACAAACATTTCCTGCTCAAAGCATCAGCTACTTTGTTAGCAGTCCCTGAAATGTGTTTAATCAATGTGAAATTCTGCATATACTCTACCCATCTTGCATGTTTCTGGTTCAACTTCTCCTGTTGACTCACAAACTGCAATACATGATTATCGCTCTACAATACAAATTCCCTGGGTATCAAGTAATGCCTCCACTTCTTTAATGCCTATATGATGGCATAAAATTCCTTATCGTACGTGGAGTATTTCAGCTTTGCTTCATCCAACTTCTCGCTGTAATATGCAACTGGCCTGTCCTCCTAACTCAAGACTGCTCCTATAGCATACCCACTGGCATCACATTTCACCTGAAATGTCTTCTGGAAATCAGGAAACACCAGAATTGGTTGCTCTATGATCTTCCGCTTCAACAGATTGAAGCTCTTCTCAGCCTCTGCTGTCCAGTGAAAAGTCTTATGCCGCTTCTTCACTATGTCCATCATTGTTGTGCTAATTCCACTGAAATTCCTAATGAACTTCCTGTAGAAACTACCCAAACCATGAAAACTTCTCACCTTGAAAACATTTCTCGGTTATGGCCAATTCTTGATCACGTCCACCTTCTCCGGATCCATTTTCAACTCATTCGCTGATATGACAAAACCCAGATAGATGAGTTCTGTCTTCATGAAGGAACACTTCTTCATGTTGATCAACAGCTTCTCTTACTGCAGCCTTCTCATCACAATAGCCAAATGCTTCAAATGCTCAGCCTTCGTCTTACTGTAGATCAATATATCATCCAGATATATGACTACAAATTTCCCAATGAACTCCCTCAGGACTTCATTCATCAGCCTCATGAAAGTGCTCGACGTGTTTGTCAAACCAAACGGCATGACCAGCCATTCGTACAAACCCTCATTTGTCTTTAATGTTGTCTTCCATTCATCACCTTCTCTCATACGAATCTGGTGATATCCTCTTTTCAAATCGATCTTCGAAAAGTAATTTGCCCCACTCAGGCAATCCATCAGATCATCCATTCTCGGCAGTGGAAATCTGTACCTGATGGTTATTTTGTTAATCACTCTGGAGTCTGTACACATCCTCCAGCCTCCATCCTTCTTCGGACTAAGCACTATTGGAACAACACACAGACTCAAGCTCTCCCTGACCAGTCCTTTATCCAACAAATCCTGGACCTGGTTCTTGACTTCCTCATTCTCCTGTGGCGTCAACCTATACGCTGCCTTATTTGGCAAACTGGCTCCAGGTATGAGATCGATGTGATGACTCACACTCCTCATCGGTGGCAACGAACAAGGTAATTCGTCCACGATGATGTCAGTGAACTCTCCCAGTAGTTCCTGAATCTCATCTGGTAGATCGTCCACTCTTGTGCTAGTCAGGACAATTTTCGATTTCCTGACCACAAAGAATTTTGGATCTTCCCTCTTCTCCATCTCTGTGAGAAGCTCCTTCCCACTCATGAGAAGTATGGTACTGCTTACTTCTGGCTTCACCTCTTTATCTTTTATCGGAAGCAATCTGTGTGTTCTTCTATCCTTCTCTAAAGTATATGTGTTCATTCTCTCATCATGAACCACATTTCGGTCATACTGCCATGGTCTACCTAGCAATACATGACATACATCCATAGGAATAACATCGCACAATATTTTATCATTATATCCACCTATCTTGAATTCAACTAAACAATGTTTAGTGACACTCACCTGATGTCCTTTCTGTAACCAAGATACTTTATATGGACTCGGGTGATTGGTCGTCTCCAGCTCCAACTTTTCCACCATCTTGGTCGAAACGAGATTGTCAGTGCTTCCGCTGTCCACAATAACCTTGCATTTCCAGTCCTTGGTCTTGCATGTGGTCCTGAACAGTCTGGATCTCTGAGCTGCGTCCTCCACCTCTTTCTCGGGTGTTAAAAGAACTTTATGTACCGTCAGTGACTTCCCACTTCCGGTGTCTTGATTCTCAACATCACGCCTCTGCGCCTCAGCGATGTGAGCTTCTCCTCTGTCTAGTTTCCTGTCTGGACAATCAACGGCTTTATGTCCATCCTTCCCACAATTAAAACATGTGATGATTCCTCCTCTGCCTCTTCCCCTACCTCTGGTACAAGGAAAAGTGTTCACGTCAGCATAACCGCCACCCTGCTCTGTATGTTGTCTCCTCGGCTCAGCATATTGTTGTCTTTGCTGTGAGGTTCCACCTCTCTCAGTCTGACCCTGAGGTTTCTTCAATTCCTCCTTGGTTTTCTGATATCTTTCTTGGGCAACTGCCTTGCCTCTGGGCTGACTTCTGCCTCGCCCTCGCTGTCTTTTCTTACGGCTCAGCTTCTCCTCGGCTTTCAGAGCCATCTGATAAGCATCCTCAATTGTTCTGATAGTTGCCATGCTTAATTCATCCTGAATGTTGTATCTCAAGCCATTCAGGTATCTCGCCACCTTCTCATCATCGCTCTCCCGATGACCTACTCGAATATTGAGCTTATAAAAATCTTCGGTGTACTCCTTCACTGTCATCAACTTCTGCCTCAGGTTCTGCATTCGCCTGAATAGAGTGATCTGATAATCCCTTGGGATGAACTTCACCTTCATCTTTGCAATCATCTGATCCCAGCTTTTAATCTTCTGTTTCCCCTTGGAATGCCTATCTGCCTGTAGCTCGTCCCACCATAAGGCTGCATGTCCTTTCAACTTGGTAACAGCATGCCTTACCTTCTTATCCTCTTCGATATCCTCATAATCGAAGTAGGTGTTAAGAGCTCTGATCCAGTCCAGCAACTCTTCTGCATCCAGGCTTCCTTCATAAGCTGGAATGTCCATTTTGGTCTTGGAACTAATTCTGGCAATAGCCTTGATCAATCGAGTGGTTGATGCGTCCTCAGCTGTGACTTCTTCTTCGTGTCCAGCTTCCTCTTCTACTTTGGAATCACTAAGATCCCCTGCGCCAACTCTGCGTCTTTGTGTTGTCTCCATCTCCTCAAGCCTTGCTCGGAGATCTCTCATTTACCGCTCCATTTCTGGATTTCCTGTTGGCCTACCTCTTCTTCTCACCTCCCTGTCTTCGGGATCAGGCGATTGTCTCTCTCTTCTCGGCGACATGATGTCCTCTCTTCTCTGCTTCAGAAAGCAAAGACTTCCCACTCTGATACCACTCTGGTGCAGCACGCGCCTCTGACGCACGTCCGCGATCACCAGGACCTTCTCTTCTCTCAGCCCGAAGAGTTAGAATACTCTTCAACCCCCTGTCGGGAGTTCTCGATACCCACAAAACTCTATTCCCCTGCGATCTCCCCTTCAACTTATCGGGAAATCGGGTTTCGCGCTATCGCGAAACCTGTGGGCACGTTCCTCGTGCTATCCAAAACCCCGAAACCCGATGGTTTTGAAATCAATGCTTCCATACCTGTCGGGGATTTCCCTATCGGGAAATCGGCATACACAATGTTGCGATGCACTAGCACCACAAATTCCCAAACCCCGAACTCCGATGCGCACGTGCACTAATTCCTTGCCACGTCGCCTTCTCTTTTCGCACTATCGGGAATCGCGTTATCACGATTTCAAAGGTCGCAATCCCCTTGCACTGGAAAACCCCGAATGCCGAACCCCGATTTCTCCGGATTTCAGACATGTGTCCAGCTCAGGATCCACGATCCAAATTTCTTCGGGAAATCGCGACTCGTGATTTTGTTTTTCAAAATTCCCATGACCTCGGAACCTCCGATATCCCGATGGGCTGAAATTCCAATGGCTCTCGGTTCCTCCCTGCGTCTAAGGGTTAAACCCCACGCAGCTTTTTCGAGATCTGACGGTCGACGGGACTTCACGAATCTTCCCCTGCCAGACCTGGCCGTCGATTCTTCTCCTTGAAGAATTATTCCGCTCCAAAGCTCCTTCCTATTCTAACCTTCTCCTGGGTCCTTCTCCACGGTATCACGAAGGAACTATCTCTCCTGAGCTTGTCAATTTTGACTCTTTCAGAGACTTTGCGCACACTTCTCGCGCTTGACCTTCAATAACTCTCAAAGTGTTGAGTCTTTCAAACTCTGTGCACTCCTGCAACAACAGTCTATGCCTTCCTTTGCTCAGACTAGCTCCTAAGACTTCAAGTTCAGCCTGGACTTATCCGGCACGACCCTATCAACCTACACCAACTTCTAGGTGAATGAGAATAAGGGTTTAACTGCCTAACCTCATCAACGCACTCTATGCGGATGAATTCAACTGCACTCCATGCAGGAATCTCCTGGCTCATACAGAGAAATAACTGAAACTCATTCTCTTCACTCTCAGACTTCTGTTAAAACTCTGAAATCACATGCACAACATATCAAAGCAATTGCATGACCAGAAAGCAAACATTCAAGAGGACATAGACATCATACACAGAGAAACAACACCAGACATGAAATTGAATCAAAGACTCTATTCTATTAATTCAAATCTGTACATGGGTGTTCTTCACAGGTTCTATGCTTGCCCTACTCTTCTTTCTCCTGAATGAATGAAATCTGAATGATCCCTTTTTTTTTACAATGTACAAAGGAGGGTGTCTATATCCGTTTTCCCTCTCGAAAACTGAAACTGTCTAATCTAGACTTAAAACATCTATCTACCTTCATTAAATCTATTAAATGCCTTCCTATCTACTAAGGACGTGAGCTTAAAGGCTCAAGGTCCCCTTTATAATACAAGTGTGCTTCTTTAAACGTGACTTCATTAAAGAGCGATGCAACAATTTCCAAAGTATTTCAAAATATGTGTTGGCGTTGTCCAGCTGTTTTGTCTCAATGTGCTGGCTCGCTTGATGTGTTGTGGATGCTCCTGCATCACCTTCCAATTGTTAATTTTAATTTTGAAAATAGTGATAACATGTTGCATAATAAATCATGAAAACAATTATAAATACTAAAGTAATCTTAAGAATAATAGTTGTTAACATTAAATTTTACAAAAAGTGATCACATGTAGATCTTCCAATTAAAATGGATTCATAATTCATTAAAAACTTGAAATTATAGACCAATTTCATTTTTTCAAGAGGATGATTGTAAATGGTTGTTCATTTTTCATATCCAACCTCATAAAATGAAGAAAAAATATCTTTGGTATTGTGTAAAATTTTTGGAATTATTGAAACTTGCTAACTAATAATGCTTAAATATACCCATTAAATATGTTTGTCAAATTACTACTAAATATACTTTTATTATGTACCATGATTTGGGCTAACCATTTCTCTAAATAATTGCCATTATATAACTACAGAAACTAACTAAAATTGTGATAATTAAAACTAGATACATAGTTGGCCAATTATAAAAAAAACCATAATATAACGACACTTCCACGATATAAATGATGAACTAAAACATGTAAATATCACTCTTTGTTGTCATCACCTCGATTATCTTGTTGGGTATGTGATATATTATTTGCATGATTACTATCATGTATTGTACGTTGCGTCGAGTATGACGGGGGGTCACAAGGGGGTCGGTAGCCCCCCTGTTCAGGGTCGGATCCCCCAAATTTTATTTTTTGGGGCTATTTTAAGTATTTTTTGGGGTGATATTTGGCCAGCCACTTTTCGACCCATTGTAATATAATTCCAGTTAAGGAATCTAATCTAGGTTGACGGATTAAGGTTTTGGATTGTGCATAATCATATATATTGTGTTGTAAATGGTGAAAATAGTATAATATGAGTTAGAGGTGTGGCTCTAAACATTTGTTGGTTTTCCTGATTAATGGTTTCCAGGGTGGGGCAAATTTATGAGTACTATGTGTGAATGCTATTGTTTTCATTTATGTTTTATAAAGAATTTGTGTGTGCATTGCTATACTATAAAGGTTTAAAACTTACATTTGGTATCAAAGAAATTATTGGCTTCGGGGGGACACCTTTGTTGTTAAGGGTTTCATTATCTTGGGTCTATGATCATCCTAG
>ML796919.1:53903-70913 GCA_009831015.1 Picea engelmannii | reverse complement strand
CTTTAAATCTAGCTTTAACCATGTGTATCACATGTTTTCCATGTAGATAAATAAACCAATATAGAAAACATACAAATCAAAACAAAAAGTATAAATATAAAACCATTAAAACGTGAATCATTGTACAATGTTCAATTCACACACGCGATTGCACACATCATATATAGATAAATATGATATAATGACTTATGATTGGCTTTAAAATCAAATGTGCCAACGAAAATTATTACGACTGAACACTCTTACTTTACCAAAACAAAACATTAAGTAATTCGAGTCACATGTGCCATCAATTGATCATCCATGGGAGATGCGAATCTCCAAACAATTAATTAAAATATCGAAGATTTTAATACCCGAACCAAATCTCTTATATATATATATATATATATATNGGGAGGCTTCCATCCTTGAGCAAATTTTTTTATGTCGCAATGTATCGTACCACAAAAATATTTCATCCTGCGACCATCAAACCTTTGCCAATTTCCTTGTTCTTGGCCTTGTATCATGTAAACCAATTTTTAATCATTTGCGACATGTCACAAGAAAATATTTTTCTTGCAACACGTCGCTTCTCCTAAATTTTTTTCCTCTGTGATACTATAATCCCTTGGTCAATTTTTTCACAATTTGCATGCTTACAAAAGTTTGTGGGTGCCGTGTATTGCACAAAAAAAAAATTGTGGTGAGATATGTCGCATCACTCAAACTTTTCTTTGCCATGACATCCAACTAAACTCTACCATGTGCCCCTCCCCCCATACCTTGTATCTTCCATTGTATCACATGAAATAATTTTCATGTGATAGGGTTATACCACATAAAAATAATTTGCATGTGATAGGCCTTGTATCACATGAAAATTAACTTCATGCAATCAACAAGATCAACTGGGTCAACAACCGGAACAACAGGCTGTGGCTATGGAATTGGATATGCCCCCTTTGCTTCCTTTACTTTCCTTCCCGCTACACCATGACTCAGGCTGAGCCAGCCACCCAATACACTACCTCAATCTTGCCAAGGAAAGAGGTTGGCTTATTCTTGATGCTTAAAACCAAGCTTCAAACTTTTTGAATTTCCTAAGTGTTTTCCTATATGGGAAAACACTTAATTAAGGCCTTTAAAAACTTCAATCCCTAAACTTATCTTTACTCAAGCATGGGAGTAAGATACTAAGGCCATTCATAGGAGTTGCAATCAAGTAGAGTGATTATATTCCAAGGATTTTAGACATATATATGATGATGATGATGATTGACATCCATTGAGATCGAAGCTTTCCAAGATCACCATATTTTTGTTGAGTTAAAAGGTTAGGGAGGTTGGTAGTGTGACAAATATTTTGAAATTGAGATCTAATATATGTATAGGCTGGACAATCTAAGAGAAAGTAATTTTCATCTTCAATCTTCTTAGTGTCACAAAGGTGACACTCTTTTTCATCCCATGGCGTTTTAGGAATTGACCAATGTCCAGTTTCACTATGAGGCTCGGGAGAATTTGTTCTTATCTTAGCAATGCTCATTTTTTTCTTTACACTTGTCAAAACAGAGAGATAATTTTGATCTAGATTATGGTTGATTACATCCTTATAATACCTTTATTTTATTTTTTCCTCTAACTCTTTATCACACTACATCTTCTTCTTAAATTTTGATTTAACGATATTTTTAATAGTATCCTTATTCTACAAAATGGTGTCTTCCATGATTCCCCAATGACTTAGCCAAGACTGGGCATCTGTATTCTATCCTCACTTGAGTCGAAGGTGGTTACAACTGTATTTTGAAGTAATTTTAGGAAGCCTCTTGTCTTCCATGTTGTTTAACTTATTCTTACACATTAGGTATCTAATCATAGTCGTTCTCTCGATGGGGGAAAGGTTTGCCTCTAAGAGGGGGATGGGATAGGGCATATTTTGTTTAATTTTGAGATTATAGGTTATAAAATTCTTTTGTATTTTCTCTATCTTTCTCTAGGATTCACGAGAGATACTGCATCCCCAGACTTCACATCCATATAGAATAACAGGCGTAACAAGAGTCTCAAAGAGGAGTTTCTTCTTATCCCATATCCAAAGATCGACTGATTTACAATTGTTTTCAAGCCCATAATAATATTTCCATCCCCTAATAATACTTTTCTCAATGATATAGTTCCAGTTGATCTTGTGTTGAATATCGATTCCAAGATATTTGTATGAAGTCACTTGCTCCAAGTTGTTGTTGTCATATACGAAGGTATCATAAGTGATCTTATTGGATTTAATTATCATGAGCTTAGTCATGTTAGTATTAATAGTCATACCCATATTGGAGAAAATATCCTTGAGGATTCTTAGTTTCTTTCCAAGATCATAGGGACTTCTTGCTATAAGAAAGATATCATCATCATAAAGAAGAAGATTGATGACTATATGAATGAGAGTAGGGCCGACACATCCCGCTTCTTCCAAACAATCTTTTAACTTGCCAATGTGTATGCGAAAAAGGGTAGAGGACAAGGGACAACCTTGCTTGACTCTAATATTGTAGTTAATCTCTTTCAACCAGCCCTTAGTGTTCTTAAAATTCACAATAACGTTCTCATACAACCTTATTGCAACAACCCTCAACTCGAAAGGCACTTTTATCTCTTCCAACCTATCCCAAAGGTTTTTCTTGGGAACTGTATCAAAAGCTTTTCTATAGTTAGTAAAACAACAAAAAATATTGGTTTTAATATAGTGGAACTCCTCTGCAATGATCCTAAAGGTAACAAGATGGTCCACATATGAATGATATCTCCTTAACTTGGCCTGGCCTTTAGCTCTTTTACTACGACTTTCTAGCCAAAGGATAATCTTCTTTTCCAAACTAAGTCCATAAATCTTGGATAAAATCAAGCTAATCATAATGGTCATATAATTAGAAGGAATGTTGCTATCCCCATTTTTTAAAATAGGAACAATGAGGCTTTGCATCTAGGGTTTAGGGAAGCCATGCTTGACTGCTAAATTGAAGAGTTTGTGTATGTGAGGAATGAGGATAGGACCTCCAATTTTAAAAACTTCATCTTGGTAGCCTTCAATGCCCTTAGCTTTCCCATTTGCAAGTCACTTAACCATGAAATCTATGTCATCCAAAGAAAAAATTTCATCCTTTGTAGGGACAATAGGAATGGTATCCATCGCATTAGGGAAGTCGTAAATACTTTTAAGGTATGAATTCCAATCCCTTAAGGGAATCATATTATTTTCTTTAGTGTTGTGGATTATAATTTGCCTCCAAAACTTCTTAGGATCAAGCTTAGATAGTTGTGAAAGTTGTTCTTTCCTTTTATTGATATACTTCATTTTTTTCCTTTTAATTGGGGATTTGTACATATTAATCTTATCAAGTTTTAAGGACTCATTAGAAGCATCCCTAATGACTCTCCTAGAAATTTTGCATTCTTTATCATATCAAGGGTTGGTCATTCTATTATTCTTTTTATAGGACACCTTGAAAGAGAGCTTTTTAATAGAAGTGGAAAGGGTACTTATAAAATTTTGATACAGGTCCTTATAATTTAGGATATGTAATTCAGTGTTTAAATCCTTTAAGAAAATATCAACTTTACTTTTGTCAAATAGTAGTTGCCTTTGATTATTAGAATTGTCTTCAATGGTGTTCATGTGCATGGTAAGTTTAGAGTTGGAATTAAAGGTCTGTGATCAAAGTCGGGTGCATGGTCATTTAAAAGGTCAAAAGTTATTATTTGGTTGGAAACAAGGATATCATATATCACATAATCTACAACACTACTACCTAGTCCATGAATACGAGTCATCTGGTTGGAGTTTGGCCACTTCATTACTCCATTGCAAATTATTAGGTCTTGATAACTGCAGAGCTTCCCCAGCTCAGTACCAAACAAATTCTCAGTTAGGACTTCAGAGATATTTTGTAGCTATTAGCTAAAACAAGGTCCTCATCTATCCATAAAGGATTATGGGTGAGTGCAAGAAGTTCGTGGCCGAAAAAGTGGCAAGGAAATGAATAAAAATGTGCACTCGCAAGAACGCGTGTGCGTTCTTAGGAATGTGAACGCGTTCCTATAGTTATAGGTTCGGCTTTGGTCAAATCTCCACATGGATTTCCACATAGGTTTAGTAGTAAGAATGTGTGCGCTTTCTTAAGAATGTGAACACGTTCTTACTGCTAAATTGTTTTAAAGGGCCTGAGTGTGATTTTGTGCACATTGCGCACAAAATCGCACTCGTGTTTCTCTTTGGGAAAGTATAGTGGAGAAAGAGAGGAGGAAGAAAGGGATCATCTTGCCACTACCACCTCCACCATGTGTCCAGGTATGTTACATTTTTCTTAACTTTGATCCAATTTAGTATTTTGTTTACAATATTCTAAATTAAAAACAATGTAATTTAGTATTTTAAACAAAAAAGGAAGCTAATTTACATGTCGTGGATTTTAAATTGCAGCATATACAACACAATGGAACCCCAAGACAATTTAAACCGCTCACAAGAAAACCATGAAGATCAAAATCCCAACCCACCACCACATCACAATGTAAACACTGAAATTGATGAGGGGTTGGTGATATTAAGAACCCTTGAGGAACAATTAAGGGAGACTAGAGAGCCTAGAAGATTCTCCTTGGCCATTCTTTGGAAATCATTATGCAAGTGCCCAAGGGAAATTGACCTTTTTTTTAACTATAGGTCAAGAATGTATGAGTATTATAGCACTAGTTTGGACATAAACCAAATCAAAGAACTAAGCATTTCAAAACAACAAATATTGTCTATTTTTAGGGATCCTAGAAATGGATAAGAACTACCATTGACCAGGAAACGCATATCCATTGACTGGTGCATTCATCCCTAGATTAGTCAAAACTAGATGGATAGGTGGTATATGGTTTTTGATAAACCTCCCTACAATAATAGGGAGATGCCCTTATATTCTCTAAGGAAATTATGTGTTGAGTTTATTATTGGTAAGCATGTCAACTACTTTGACATTAGCGACTTATAGGGGGTGGGTCGAGGTTCTGCACAAGATTGAGAGTAGTTTAGGTGCAACCCTGAGTTAGGTCCCCGTCCCTCTATGCGAAGGCATGACCCCCTACCCAACATCCTCCTATTGCATAGAACTTGCAACAGGTACAGTGAGCCATCTCATCTTTGACTTGTAGCCTAGTGCAACACAATAGCTTTGTTGCATTATCTTGGCAAGAGGTTCCTGGAAGTGACATTAATAGAGAGGTTGGAGTATCAGTATGCAGATGAGAGTACAGTGAGGAGAGGGAACATGGAAATAGAATTCATCCATGTGAACCTCATAGATGCTCTAGCTATGGGAAGATATGCTATGGGCCTATAGATCCCAGTGGACAACATTAATTCATGGATGAGGTTAATATATTAACCCTCTCTATGCTCTTCATCGTTATATATTTATTTTGTATTTTGTGTATTTATATAGATATTTGATTGTATGTTGTTTTACAGTTGTTACGTCCTAGCAGCAGACCCTCTACGCCTATGGATGCATCAGTGCCCAGCCCCACCATTGATGCAGCAGTAGAGGCAACAAGTTCATTGGGTGCACCGTACACACAAGTATGTATCACATTTGATATATTCAACATAGTCATTTCATTATTTTATGACATCCTCAAATTTTTAATATGTTCTCGTGCTTCTATAGGATTTGGCACCAGGTGATGTCGGGGAATGTCCATCTGGGATGGACAAGCCAACAACGTCACATGTATCATGTGTAAAGTTAAATATCGTGTAATTGTCAAATTATGTGTGTTTATGTTATTGAATTTTAGTATTTGGTAATAATAGTTCAATTTTATTCATATGTATGCAGGCTACCGATATATTTGCTAGTTATAGTAGTATAGCACCCCATGGGCACCTGGGTGTTGCTTCTGGGTTACCTTTCACTAGGCCTAGGGTGCTGGAATCACTTGTATAGCATGGGAGGGTCCATCGCAACCCACATGTCTACCACCCACCCCCACCACCACTTTTGGCCCCATCAATAGAGACTACTACAGTGGAGGTTGTCTCGGAGCAAGTTGTACAACCTAGTGCTCCATCTGCCAGTGAATCTCCATCTATGCCTGAGATATTCACGGTGAGATAATGCATTGATGATAATTTTTTATGTTTCATGATAATTTTTTATGCATATTTGTTTAATTTTTTGGACTTGATCCTTGTAACTGACGCATGGTGGCATTACAGACAGATTGGGGTCATGGAGAAGGGTAACACCCTCACAATTGACAGTTTCATATGCAGTGAGTTGTCTTAGGTTAAATTACAAAGTATCATTTTGTATGTTTTTTAATTCATTGATGAAAAAAACTTATAACAATGTTTATTCTTTGTGCAGTCTCTAGAGCGTCGAAGCATGCCCAGGCCTAGAACCGTTCAAGGTGCATCCTCGAGCAAGAGAAGAAATATATAATTACAGGATGCTCTCGAGGGTAGCGAGGGTGGCAATAGTCAATGCTTGACTAACTACTGCCATTTTGTATCTAGGCTACGATATATATGTTTTTTATGTTAGGGAACTTGTATATTGGGGACGAGTTGCCATTTTGTAAAAAATGTTCAGTTTAAACAATGTTGAGTATATATATATATATATATATATATATATATATATATATATATTCCATGGCATGTTTTTTATGAATCTCATTGTTTCTACATTTGATGTTGATGAATATATGAATTTCAAAGTGTATGAATTTTATGTGTATTAATCCCTTGATTTGTTTATAAAGTGATTATAAATACGTGCATTATGCATTAGGGAATTTCTTATGGGCACACGCATTTGAGCTCAATTTTATTTTCTAGGGCACACACAGTATTCCCCTCTTTCTATGCATGACATATATAAAATCATTTGATTTATGTGTAACCCTTCATAAATGCCAAAAAGACTAGTGAAGGACTCATTAATGCCCATGTTTGTTTAGATTTTATAGTGGGTATATGTAAATTTTGTTCAACCCATGTAGTATTAATAACATTTATTTAGTAATGTTGTGCTACCAAAATTCTATTTAGAAAGTAATGTTGTGCTACCAAAATTCTATCTAGAAAGTAATGCTATGCTACAAAATTCCTCCAAAGAGACTTGAAACCATTATTCTTTCCCCTTCACCATCTATGAGAGTTTATTGCACATTCCTACCCAATTTTTGGGTTAGAGCACACAAGGAGACAAAGGATCCTCCCTAACCTAATCCCACAAACTTGTTGATGCCATGAAATTAACATGCTATTCCATGCCATTGGAATTCCTTTCCAAGTGATGCAGGAGAACCGTTGGAAAGCGCACAGAGGCAGGAACACTAAACACATGAGAGTTCTTCCAGAAATTCAACATTGACAGTTACAGTCGATTTTGAAATCCGCCTTAACTCAGCGCCAGAATTTACCTTTGGAGGCAAGCTTAAACTAGTGTCAAATTTTACCCTTTGAGGCATGTTTTGAAAATCGCAAGCGGAGCAGGAGTTTCCACTACGACTTTGAAGTGCGACTGGACTAAGATAGGATAGGATGAATTTTAGAGTAGGGAAGTTAGCAGAAGCCCCAAAATGCTTCCAAATCCATTGTAATCAGAATATGTTCTGGTAGCCGTTTCGGCACTTGGGAATAGAACAGAAGGAAAATTGAGCCAAATGCGTGTGTGTGAATGTTATTTGTGATTTTCCTGTTATTTCTGTTTTCATGAACAAGTGAATGAATCTCCACAGAGGAGAACGGAACTGTGACTGTTAGTTTTCAGTTTCAATTGTTTCTCTTCATTTGAAGCTCTGCAAGGTGTGCATCGAGCCAGAGAGGAACGCAAGGAAATTGGGAGGAATTTCTCTACAAGAAATACCGTGGATATAAGTTATCAAAATCCCTCAGATGCAAGGAGTGCATGGGAAATCGAAGTCTGAACCAGAGAAAGATCAGGAGGAACAACACGTCGGAAAGTGTTATCGAGATCTAGGAACCCATTCCCCGGAAGAAGCGAAGGTCGAGCCTTCGAAGACTTAGAAATTCTTCTGAGTATGAAGTGAGTGAAAGATCAAGAGGAGGAATGCGAGACCCTGCAAGCCATTGGATCAAGTGGATTTGCGAAGAGGTTAGTGACAGGGAAGAGATCTGACCGTAGATCTGGAGGGCATTGTGATCCATTGATCAAGCGCCTCAAGCTTTCGACATTTTGACAACCGGAAGTACAAGGGTCAACAGTGTGGGACTCTCGAATGGTGGAACCTTGAAAAGATCGGAAACGTCAGATCTTCGATGGCCTAGAACCATCAATCTGTAGTGAGGGAATATTTCATGATTTCAATGACCGGGAAGAGGAGTGGACAGCTCCATAAGACGCAAATTCACGAAACGTGAAACGCCAAAATAAGTATAGTCATCGGTCCAAGAGAGATCTGAGCCGTAGATCTCACGTCATCGGGATTTCGGCATTCATGACTTGGAGGGGTCAGGCGCCTTGTATCGCAGGTTCTGATACTGTGAATCGCGATGCGCTTTCGTGGTAAATCTTGTGGTCATGGGTGTGTGGTCACGTGAGTTGGGAAAGGGGAGGAGATAACCTCTGTTAGCCCTCATCGGAGTTTCGGGACTTGGAGGAGCCAAGGACTCGTCGTATTGGAAAGCTTGGGGTCGTGAAATGTGGTGCACCTTTTGGGCCAAGTCCGTGGTCGTGCCCACGGTCACAAGGAGTGGAGAACGTGAGCCTAGCGCTTGGTCGCACAGGTGAACACAAAGAAGGACCTGTGGATTTGAAGAGGGAGGTTCCAGCTCAGAACCAGAAGAGCCATTTCAACCCCGAACCAGAAGATCCTGCCCGGGAGGTCACGCAACCCTCAGAAGGGGTCTGCATCAGGTGGTATCAGAGCACAATTTCTTCATCTGTAGACTTCAGGTGAAAGAAAGAGGAAGAGATAAAGAACTCAAAGTTGTACTCTATGTGTGACAAGCAGTCAACACAATGCCGCCAAGGAGATGAGAGGCACCTTTATTCAACTGTGTTGTAGAGAGGGAGATGCGAGAACTTCGCGCCAGATTGGAAACAATGGAAGAAGCGCAAAGAAGAGCACCTGACGCTGGAGATGTCAGTGAAGCAGAAAGTGAAGAGGTTGAAGTTGAAAAAGATGCAGGAGAAGACGTTGTAGAGGAACGTTTGTTGAAAGCAGTTGCTAGACTGGGAGGCAGAGCTAAGATAGAGGTTCCCAAGTATGAGGGAAACCTAGATGTTGAAGAATTGTTGGATTGGATAAGATCCATGGACAGACACTTCAATTATGAAGATGTTGATGAGGAGAAGAAGGTGAAGCAGGCAGTTACCAGGATAAAAGGACATGCAGCACTGTGGTGGGATGAACTACAGGCTGAGAGAAGAAGCAAAGGCAAACAGAGGATAAAGATTTGGGACAGAATGGTAGCCAAGTTGAAGGCTAAGTTCATACCCAAAGATTATCAAATAAATTTGTTCAGGAAAATGCAGAACCTAAGACAAAAATGGATGACAATTATGGAGTACACCGAGGAGTTCTACTGGCTGAACATCAGAACTGGACAATGGGAGAGAGACGAAGAGAAAGTCGCCAGATATATAAATGGCTTGCTATATGAGATCCAGGACGAGCTCAGAATGATGTCAGTCAGAACCGTGGAGGATGCTTATTAGTTTGCGTTGAAGGCAAGGGAGAAGCTGGATAGAAAACAGAACCAACAAGGAAGAGGTAAAGGCTCGGTCCCAAGAAAAAGAAAGGGATTTAACCGTGACAGAGCACATCAGTCTAAGGACGAGGCTAAGAAACCACAGAATCACTCAGAACGAGGAGGAAGTTCTCGAGAAAGACAGGGTGGTGGAAGAAACTCTTTTAGAGGAAGAGGTAGAGGAGGAGTAAGATGTTATGCTTATGGAAAAACAGGACACATGTCTTGGGAATGCCCCAAGAAGAAGAAGGAAGGAGGAGAAGCTCACATTTCAAAAGCCCAACGAAGAAATGTTGAAGCAGAGGGAGTAGAGGATGGAGCATCCCTAATGTTGAGAAAATTTCTCTTGAAACCAGAGGTAGAAATTGAAAATCCAGTGCATAGAAACCTCTTCATGACAGCTTGCAAGACTAAAGATAAAGTATGCAAGATGATCATTGATAGTGGGAGTATTGACAACCTAGTATCCACAGAGATGGTGGAGAAATTGGAGCTGAAGACAACTGGACATCCAAAACCATACAAAGTCTCATGGCTGCAAAAAAGACACCAGGTAATGATCACTAAACAATGCTTGGTTGAAATTAAAATAGGAGGATATAAAGATGAAATCCTATGTGATGTAATTCCCATAGATGTATGCCATATTCGGTTGGGAAGACCATGGTAATTTGACATAAATGTCATTCATGATGGGAGGAAAAACACATATACATTAGAAAAGAATGGTAGGACGCATATGTTGTTGCCAATAGAGGAGAAGAGAGTAAAGGAGGAAGCCAACACAAGCATACTTCTCATGAGTGGGAAGGAACTCCTGAAAGAAGTCAAGGAAGAACAGGAGATGCAGTTTGTTGTGGTGAGGAAGCCCAGAGTCATCCTTACGAGTACATCAATGGATGATTTGCCTGAAGAAGTTCAGGAGCTGCTAGATAATTTTTTTGATATAGTGGTGGATGAGCTGCCAAACTCATTGCCACCCATTAGGAGTATCAGTCATCATATCGACTTAATACCAGGAGCAAGTCTGCCAAACAAAGCAGCGTACAGATTGACACCTCGAGAGAATGAAGAAGTGAAGGACCAAGTCCAAGAGTTGCTAGACAAAGGTTTGGTCAGAGAGAGCTTGAGTCCATGTGCAGTACCGACTGTGTTGAACCCAAAGAAAGATGGAGGATGGAGAATGTGCACAAACTCGAGATCCATCAACAAGATCACCATCAGGTATAGATTTCCTTTACCGAGAATGGATGATTTAATGGATTTCTTAAGTGGAGCAAATTTCTTTTCTAAGATAGATCTAAAAAGTGGATATCACCAGATTAGAATGAGAGAAGGTGATGAATGGAAAACAACCTTTAATACAAATGAAGGTCTATACGAGTAGTTGGTTATGCCATTTGGCTTAACAAATGCCCCGAGTACTTTTATGAGGTTGATGAATGAAATTATGAAAGATTTCATTGGCAAGTTCATGGTTGTATATCTGGATGATATATTGATCTTTAGAAGGACTAAAGAGGAGAATTTGAGGCACCTAACGCTAGTAATGAGGAGGCTACAGTAGGAGAAGTTGCTGATCAATTTGAAGAAGTCCTCTTTTATGAAGACAAGACTCATTTATTTGGGTTTCGTGATCTCTTCGAATGAACTGAAGATGGATCCAGAGAAGGTGAAAGCGATCAGAGAATGGTCGTCACCAAGAAACATGTTTGAGGTAAGGAGCTTCCATGGATTAGTGAGCTTCTATAGGAAGTTCATTAGATACTTTAGTGGGATTTGTGCACCCATGATGGATACAGTAAAGAAGCGGCATAAGTCTTTTAAATGGACAGAGGAGGCCGAAAGGATCTTCAATATACTAAAGGAGAAGATAACAGAATGACCAATTCTAGTCTTTCCAAATTTCGAAAAGACATTTCAGGTGAGATGGGATGTGAGCGGAATTGCAATAGGAGCATTTTTTAGTCAGATAACAGACCTGTTGCCTATTTCAGTGAGAATCTAAATGAGACTAAGAATAAATAATCCACATATGACAAGGAGTTTTATGCCATAATTCAAGCTTTGAAGAAATGGAGGCATTATCTTGTTCCGCAAGAGTTTGTCTTGTATAGCGATAACCAAGCTTTACAATTCATAACCAGACAGGAAAAACTGAATCAGAGGCATGCAAAATGGGTTGAATTTATGAAAAATTTTACTTTTGTCATAAAACATATTGTTGGGAATGCTAACAAGGTTGTTGATGCGTTAAGCATGAGATGTTTGATCATGTAGGAATTACAGGTGAAGACCTTAGGGTTTGAACACCTTAAGGACATGTATCATGATGATGTAGATTTCAAGGAGGCATATGAGGCATGTGTTAATCCTGTGTTGAGAGATAGAAGTTAGTGGACAGAATACATGATTCAAGAAGGACTACTGTTCAGAGGACATTAGTTGTGCATACCAAAATGCTCAATAAGGGATAATCTTCTGAAGGAAAAGCACAGTGGAGGATTGGCTGGACATTTTGGCCATGATAAAACGTTTGCACAGTTGAGCAACTCATACTATTGGCCAGGTATGAGAACATAAGTGATAAATTTTATGAACAGATGTAGAATCTGCCAACATGCTAAGGGGAAAACATAGAACATTGGGTTGTATCAACCATTGCCAATACCAGAGAGGCCTTGGGATGCAATAAGCATGGATTTTGTGTTGGGATTGCCAAGAACACAAAGAGGATTCGATTCCGTATTTGTGGTGGTGGATAGATTTTCAAAGATGGCACATTTCATCCCATGCTAGAAGACCAGTGACGCAACGCATGTTGCAAATATATTTTTCAAAGAAGCTGTGAGACTTCACGGCCTACCCAGGAGCATTGTCTCAGACAGAGACACAAAATTTGTTGGTCACTTTTGGAGGATGTTGTGGAAGAAGATGGGGACGAATTTTTCCTTCATCTCGGCTTATCACCCTCAGACAGATGGGCAGACTGAAGTGGTAAATAGAAGTTTGGGGAATTTATTAAGGAGTCTAGTTATTGAACATCATAACCAATGGGATTAGATTCTGCCACAAGCAGAATTTTCATACAACGACTCACCAAACAAGAGCACTGGAAGGAGTCCATTCCAAATACTCTATGGAATGCAACCCAGGGGAATGTCTGAGTTGAGAGACTTGGAACAGGGTGAGATCAGGAGCACCAGAGCAGAGGATTTTGCTACGAAGATGGAGCAACTCCATAACCAGATCAAAGGACAGTTGGAGAGTTCTAATCAGGAATACAAGCACAAAGTTGATCAACATCACAGGGAACTTCAATTTGAAGTAGGAGATCAGGTTTTAGCACATCTCAGGAAGGAAATATTCCCTAGGGGAACATACAACAAGTTGAATATGAAAAAGATAGGACCCTGTAAGATCTTGAGGAACTTTGATGAAAACACCTGTGAGATTGAGCTGCCAGATGGTGTGGGAATTTCACCCATATTTAATGTTTCAGACCTATATCTGTACAGGAAGGATGACATAGAAGGGTCAGAAGCTCAAGGAAAGATTCAGTGGGAGAAATAGATGCCTGTAGCAGAAAAGCCGCAGATGGAGAAAATTGTTGATCAGAGGATTCAAGCAATAATACCAGGGGGAAGACTTATTTTGAGTATCTGGTCAAATGGAAGGGACACCCAATCGAAGATGCCAGTTGGGAAAATGCAGCTGCCATCCAGAAGCAGGGAAAATCAGTAGATGAGCTCATGGATAGGAGTCCATGAATTTTTTTCAAGGGGAGTGTGATGCAAGAGCATCGTTGGCAAGCGCGCAAAGGCAGGACCACTCAACACGTGAGAGTTCTTCCAGAAATTCAATGTTGACAGTTGCAGCCGATTTTGAAATTCGCCTTAACTCAATGCCAAAATTTACCTTTGGAGGCACGCTTAAACTAGTGCTGAATTTTACCCTTTGAGGCACGTTTTGAAAATCACAAGCGGAGCAGGAGTTTCCACTGCGGCTCTGAAGTGCGACTGGAATAAGATAGGATAGGATGAATTTTAGAGTAGGAAAGTTAGCAGAAGCCCCAAAAAGCTTCCAAAGCCATTGTAATCAGATTATGTTCTGGTAGCCGTTTTGACACTTGGGAATAGAACAAAAGGAAAACTGAGCCAAATGAGTGTGTGTGAATGTTATTTGCGATTTTCCTATTATTTCTATTTTCATGAACAAGTGAATGAATCTCCACAGAGGAGAACGGAACTGTGACTGTTAGTTTTCAGTTTCAATTGTTTCTCTTCATTTGAAGCTCTACAAGGTGTGCATCAAGCCAGAGAGGAACGCAAGGAAATCAGGAGGAATTTCTCTATGAGAAATATCGTGGATCTGAGTTATCGAAATCCCTCAAATGAAAGGAGTGCACGTGAAATCGAAGTCTGAACCAGACAAAGCTCAGGAGGAACAACACGTCGAAAAGTGTTATCAAGATCTAGGAACCCACTCCCCGGAAGAAGTGAAGGTCGATCCTTCGAAGACTTAGAAATTCTTCTAAGTCTGAAGCAAGTGAAAGCTCAGGAGGAGGAACACAAGACTTCGCAAGCCGTTAGATAAAGTGGAGTTGCGAGGAGGTTAGTGATGGGGAAGAGATCTGACCATTGATCTGGAGGGCGTTGTGAGCCATTGATCAAGTGCCTCAAGATTTTGGCATTTCAGCAACCGGGAGTACAAGGGTCAACAGTGTGGGACTCTCGACCAGTGGAACCCCGAAAAGATCGAAGTCATCAGATCTTCGAAGGCTTAGAACCGTCGATCTGTAGTGAGGGGAGATTTCATGATTTCGGTGACCGAGAAGAGGAGTGGACAGCTCTGTAAGACGCGAAGTCGCGAAACGCGAAACACTAAAATAAGCATAGTCGTCGATCCAAGAGAGATCTGATTCATAGATCTCGTGTCATCAGGATTTCAAAATTCGTGACTTGGAGGGGTCAGGCGCCTTGTATCACAGGTTCCGATACTATGAACCGTGATGCGCTTTCGTGGTAAAGCTCGTGGTCACGGGTGTGTGGTCACGTGAGTTGGGAAAGGGGAGGAGCTAACCTCTGTTAGCCCTCATCGGAGTTTCAAGACATGGAGGAGCCAAGGACTCGTCATATTGGAAAGCCTAGGGTCGCGAAACGTGGCGCGCCTTTTGGGCCAAGTCCGTGATCGTGCCCATGGTCACAAGGAGTGGAAAGCGTGAGCCTAGCGCTTGGTCGCGCAGGCGAACACAGAAAAGGACCTGTGGATTTGAAGAGGGAGGTTCCAGCTCAGAACCAGAAGAGCCATTTCGGCCCCGAACCAGAAGGTCTTGACTGGGAGGTCACGCAACCCTCAGGAGGGATAGGGGGTCTGCATCACCAAGTCATTCCAAGGTATGTGAATTCCATTTACATGCCATTGTCAAACCTTTCCATGTCATGTCATTTCCATGCCATTTCCATGCCTTTCCAAGCCATGCCATGCCATCTCATTTCCATGCCTTTCCATGTCATGCCAATGTTATTGCCTTGTCAAGACATTCCATGGAATTCCATTTCCATGCCAATGAGATGCCTTACTTAGACATGTCATGGAATGACATTGCCATGTCATGTCATTGTCATGCCTTGCTAAGCCATGCCATTCCATGTGATTGTCATGTATCTTCCCATGCCTTGTCATGTATTTTCCCATTTTAACCTATATAACATTAAATATAACTTTAAATTGCCATGCCTCGCCAAGCCAATAAATGATATTAACTAAGTTACAACAGGATAAATATAACAACCCTTAACATAAGTAATCATTAAATATAACAACCCTACCATACCATTTCCTTTGCATACCATCACATACCATTGCCAATGGATACCATTTTCAATTCATAACACTGCCAATGCATACCATTGCATGCCACTGTGTTTGCATACCATTGTCTTTTCATGCCATTTCCATTGCATACCATTGCCAATGCATACCATTTCCAATGCATACCAGTGCCTTTGCATAACATTTTCAATGCATACCATTGCCAATGCATACCATTTCCTTTGCATACCATTTCCATTGCATACCATTTCCTTTCCATGCCATTTCTTTTTCATACCATTTCCTTTGCATACCATTGCCAATGGATACCATGCATACCATTCCCTTTACATAACATTGTCAATGCATGCCATTTCCTTTGCATACCATTACCAATGCATACCATATTGACCTAACTCCAGATAGAACCCGTAAGCGGAAGTGTCATACATATCGACTAAGCTTCCCCAACAGGCAACTAGCAGTTGTCATCACACGTCTAGGGGAGCGTGACTTCACACAGCCCTCCCACGACTCTAGGTTTCGGAGGATAAACGGTGGGAAATACCTCCACCCCTCCTCATAGAACTAGGGTCAACACCCTACATTGAGCCATACTGTGCAACTACTGTTCTTAGAGTCACGTCATCAAACAACCACTCTGGGAAAGTCATGTGTCCTGTCAAAATCACACTTATCACATATCATAGCAATATTTGAAACCACAAATTAAATCAAAAGTACAACTTATAACATACACTATCTTCTTGATGTCTACGACATCCCAATTACCTCAATACTATAGTCATTTGGCTATCACATAGCTCATCATCCTGTACGTTAGTTTCACCAATAACACATATTGATGCAGATACATCACAAATTTATATAAGAATCCATATTTGCATTGATGCTCAATTAAGAAATGTATTCCTATTTACATCATGCATTGCATCTATTATACATTCACAACATAACTTGAATTGGTATACATGTACCGAACTTACCCATTTTAATTTTCATGTTTAAATAATCAAATAACTATCTTTGTCATGAGCATATATCATGTAACATACAAATAGGTCTAGAGGTACACATCTCAATGTCTAACAAAGTCTAACCGACTCCAAACAAATGCTAAACTTTGAATTATTAAGATTAGTAAACAACAATGTTCTAACTACCTAAGTTCAAAATATGGGGCGTTACATACACCCACCCTTCAAGAAACTTCATCCCAAAGTTATGATCATTCAAAATATGAGGAGAATTTATGACACAACTTCTATTTATCTTTCATGATAGCAAACCTTGCGTTATATTGGTCTTTGTTCTCAATCTCAGATTCCTCTTAAGTCAAGGAAAATCATGCTTTCTATCAAAATTTACCATTACCAACATGCCTAGATGTAAAGAGCACCATGTTGATGCGTGGTTTAGTG
>ML796919.1:28792-44017 GCA_009831015.1 Picea engelmannii | reverse complement strand
ATTTTGATCACTGATCTTTAGCTCCATAGCTTTGATTATGGCGTTGCATTGTTTGTTTTCGGATTTAAATGCCCAACAATGCACTCGGCAGGTCGATTGCCAAGTTACTCCTTCCCGAAAGCGTCCATTTGAATCAGACTCGGACTCACAAGAGTGTTTTGATCTTCAAGAAATAGTATGGCGAGATGTGGATCAAATGACCAATGTTACTACCAGAGAAAGACAAATAGTTGCAGAACAGTTACGCAGGAAACGAATGAAATGCTTGTGTACACAACTGGTGTCTCTCTTGCCCACTACTACTCCCAAGGTAATTACAACATTGGATGCCTTCCACGATTGATACTGCTTTTAGATCAAACTGTAACATCGCCAGCGATTTTTTCTAGCTTTTATAGGCCTAAATTACATATTTGGTTTCTTCGTACAGCTTGACAGATGTGGAGTATACGAGGAAGCCACTAATTACATTAGAAAGCTCGAGGAGGATCTCCATCAACTGAAGAGAAAGAGAGATGGTCTGATGGCAATCCAATCTGAAAAAGGAACAAACGAGAAGATAGACCTGAAGGTGGCCATGGAAATTTATGGCAGGGAAGCAATTATTAGTTTTACTAGCCAGAGAAGGCCGAGATATATGTGGAGGATTCTGGAGGAACTTGAAAAGCATGGTCTAGATGTGGAGACCTCGCAGCTCTTTACAGGAGAATCTTTTGTGCTTCTAAACTTCCATGTCAACTTCAGAGAGAATGTTTCCCATGATCCAGCTCAGATCCAGAGTTCTCTCGAATGCAGGCTTAAATTAACTTATTACAGTCATTTCACATCTAGCTTCTATGATGGTAATAGTATTTCCGAGAATGATGAGCAATAGTTTTTCTACAGGCTACAGTCATTTCACATCTCCCTTCTATGATGGTAATGCTACAGTCATTTCACATCTAGCTTCTAGTTTTTCTACATAGCTTTCATTTCACATCTAGCTTCTAGTTTTTCTACATAGCTTGATGACAGCAAGGAACTGCAGCCAAGAATATCCAGAAGCCACTGTAAGACGAAGACCTCGGTTGTATATTTATAAATACAAGATTTAACCAAACATAACTTGTCTTCATCTATGAAGTGCCTGCTTGTTATTTCTATGGGCTGGGACTGCTTTCGGAGATAATTACAAGTAGTTAATTTAGTCACACTTATAAGCTCAAATGCAAAACTCGTGCTTTCAACCCGCTTTAAAAAATGCACATATATTATTTATCAATAATATTCCACTCCCAAGGACAATAGGGCAGGAAAAAACTATATTCAGAGAGGCTTGATTTTATGGAAGGGGAATTGGTTTGTACTGAATATTAGAATTTCACTACCATGAAGGTCACTTCAATTTCAATTTATCGCTGGAGTTAGCCATTGTTTTACAATATTGAATTCTCTTAGCATAATATGTTTTTGGGTGTCTCCACCAAGTGGCGGATTCTGTTTGTGTATAATTCTGTTGTGTGTTTCTTAACAGCGTAGGCTAATTCCTCAAATGGTTTCACCATGCTCTTAAGGTTTGGGCATCTCCCAATCTACCTAAAACTTGGGAAAACCTAGATAGCCCTGGAACAATCACAACCGTGAATTTTTGTTTTGCCAGATTTTGGAGAGGCCGAGAAAGGGAAAGGAGTACTAGTATGTGTTGAATGCCCAACCATCTTCTGAATACATGAAACACTCAGTATGACTCTATGAGCATGAAGGTCAGAATATAAAAAGTAGCCCTGGAAGATGTATGATCAATTTACTAAACTTTTGAGAGAATTTATGCCCCAAACTACAGCTTCATTATTTGGATCTGTTGGATTTCATTTGTTTAGCAGACAAAAAAATTCATTAAAAAGTGATATAAATATTCCAATTGGATATAGTCGAAATGTTTTATTAAATGATCCTTTTTAAGTGATATTTTCTGGGGACATTTAATTAAAATCTTACCAGAAATTATTAGATTTGTAGATTGAATGATTATTTCTATATAATTTGAATGCTTCAGGGTTTTTTTCAACATGCTGATTCCATTTCTACATTCAAAAATGGATTTTAAATAACAAAAAATAGTGATTTCTTACAAATTTATATAACAGAATTTTAGCTAAAAAACTATTTAATATAACAATTAAACAAAACCATTTCAATAATGTTTAAAATTTAAAAAGATAATTGAAATTATAAATTTGTATAATTTAAATACTTTAAAAAAAAATTTCAAAGTACTAAATCTATTTATACATTTAAATGCAAAAATAATGAATTTGAAAAAACTTATAACCTCAAAGTTCCATGTATTTATGTGGAAAAACGCCAAACATTTTATGGATATTCTTCAGAGTTTTGAATCACTTGCTATTGGCAACTTCGTCTAAAAGAGTTATGACACGCTTAATTCGAGATCTGGGAGAAGAGCAAAACAGGGGAGCAGTGTCACTTCCTCCAGGTACGATAGCATACCAAAACTTCGTCTAAAAGAGTTGTGACCTGCCTAATTCCAGATCTGCACAGAAAAGCAAAACAGGGGAAGAGTGTCGCTTCCTCTGCATACGATGTCACAGTAGGTAGTGAGAAATACTTTGAATCAACAGTATTATTGTATGGCAAATAATATGCACCTTGCATTAGAGCATTCATGTTAAGATTAATTTAAAATACTTTTAGTTTGGATGATATATTTGATTCATCTAAAATACATTTAATGTGGATGGTATATACTAGCACAGTCACATAATTGTGATGGATGAATGTTGAAAGGCATATGAAATGCGTAGATCGCTAAAACTTCTGAGGAAAACTTAGAGACAGATGACGAAATTCGTGGTTAATAATCCAAACGTGGTAATGTTAAACGTTAATCATTTAAACGTGGCAATCATATAGTGTTATAGTAATTTCTTAATATGATTAGGTAAATGTTAAAAGGTAAACAGGGATGCATTCAAAAATACAAGGAGATTATGAAAAGTAAATCACATTCATTGATTTGGGAGGACGACTAAAAATATTTCAGCATCTTTAATTGTTAGCCATCAGATTAGAATTTTAGATTAAAAGATGATTAATTGTCCCATTGCTAATAGGTATAAGCCTTTGGACGTAATTATAATATTACTTATAATAACATTAAATATTTTATTACAAGATGAATATTGTTTATCTTTCATAATGCTGTTATTTAAAATTTTTTTATTTTTTTTTAAATTTAAACACCATACAATAAATAAATTAATGATATACAGTAAGTTAATGACTGGTTCATTGTTTAATACATCTTATCATCTATTATCTAAAACCTATAATGAAAAAACAGTAACTATTCATGGTCTTTAATGTTTCCAGAACAGTATACCTTGCAATGCTAATGCTAGTTGGTTAGTGGTTGGTCCGGGCCCGGGTGCAATTAAGAAGGTTACTGTTGATAGATAACGCGTCTTGGGCAGTGAACGATCCATAGCAACCCAAACAAATTGGAGAAGAGCCGCAAAAGCAGTAGATACGTGTAGTCGCTAAAAAATCTACGTCACAATCTGGTAATCAGTCCGCATGTGAAACTATTTTGTGTGAAATATTATTATTTATTCAAAAGATTTTGTTGTTCATGTAAATTTGGATAAAATTTCTATTTTTGTTGTTTAAATTGTCTTTCTGAATTCATAAATGAATTTAGTTTGGTGAAAAATCTCTGGACTGTTAGGATTATACAAACTTAACCACTTAAATTTATAAATCCAACCATTCATCACCAGATTTCTGACAAAATCAAACTGAAAAAATGACCATAAAACCCCCAAAAGGTAGAACTTTTAAACTACTACATTTATTTTTTGGTAGGATTGAACTTATACATGGCCTACTATGCCATCTTTTGTCCTATATTATATTGACATCTTTATACACATTTTCTATACTTCCTTACATGTGGGAATTGAAGTGAATAACTTATTTTTAATTATTTTGTTGGTTTTATTTTTTTTAGAAAAATACAATTAAATTTAATATTATTATATTGATTTTTAGACTCATTTTATTAATTAACCTATATATATAAATATAAAAGATGTACATGTTTCATTTAAAAAAAATATGAGAAAAAAATTTGGACATTTAATTTCAAGTTTGTCTTCTTCATATGTCCTAATTAGGAAAACATAAAAAGAATCAAAGGTATAGTCTTTATCATATTCGTTTTTGGAAGCCTAACTAAAACACAGAATGTCCAACCAAAAAAATCATAAGATGTATTTAGATTCACCAAGATCGATTCTATAAACTAACCATCAACTTTTCATATGTCCTAATTAGGAAAACATAGAAAGAATCAAAGGTATAGTCTTTATCATATTCTTTTTTGGAAGCCTAACTAAAACACAGAATGTCCAACCAAAAAAATCATAGGATGTATTTAGATTCACCAAGATCGATTCTATAAACTAACCATCTTTCTTTAGTAAATCCTTTCCACATTCACTCAATTTCAACTATAGCTCCTTCACACAAGCCAAATAGCCTTCAATTATATCAAAGGAAAGTCTAGGATTAAGAGAAGTCAACTCTCAATTTGCATAACCTAAATTTCCTTGATCTTGTCTATCAAAGTCTTCAACTTTTTCAAGACTTGATTCACTTACTCAATCTTACATGTATAAAAGTGAATCTCCTTAGATATGCAATTTTCATGACTCATACATACTCATCCTTCTTCCTAATAATGAACTCATCATGGTCTATGTAAACGTCCAAAGTGCTTTAATCTCCAATAATATTTACACATCTTGTGCCCATATGCCATAGTTCTTGCCATTCAAAACCACGAGTTCTTGCTTAGAAATCATAATCACTATGCAAACTTACTAATCCAATCTACAAGTTGAAACCTGATTCAATCTACTTGAGAGATTGGACTCAACAAGTACATGTATAAAAGTGATAATTGTCATCTCAAATCGTCAACTTTGAGACTGCGTTAGAGAACCATAGAATTGCATAAATGTAGAACAATGAACTCTATGAAGAGGCCATTGTTGATAGAAACCATTAGAGGATCATTTATATATAACCCAAAGTATAACTAACTCCCATAAAATAAGGAAGACATAGTTAACTTTCATGGTACTATACTTATGTACTAAAACTAGAGAATTATGAGCAATTATCAATATACTTATGTACTAAAAATAGAGAATTATGAGCAATTATCAATAGAACTACAAACTATAGAAAGTAAAATAGGAAAAATAAGAGTATTGAACTTGTAAAATATTAATTTCACTTATGTTGATAATTTGGGAAAGAGAGTAATGTTCACAAGCCTCTTCAAGTGGGAAACCTCCAAATGATAAAAACTTGATAAAATATGGCATAGCTTCCTACCTCTATAAATAGTTTCTCACTACCCAATCCCTATCAACTAATGGTTCCACATTAATGAGTACCAACTACCTAGCTAACCTCATTCCATAATGATGACCCTTTTACATTAATTAATCACACGCCAACCACCTATTGGGCCTTATTCAAGAATATGGCCTTGTACATTAATTAGTAGTCTCCTAAGTATTCCTAAGTAGGGAGCTTATGATAGGACCTTAACAATCCCCCCTTCAAAAGCATCTTTCCTCGAGGTTGAAGGTGTGGAAACTACTATAAAATATCTACCACTTCCTAGGTGGCATCTTTAGGCTGCATGCGCTTCCACTGTATCAAAACTTGTCGAATAACAAGTTGGCAAAATTAATACTCTTGTTTGTCCAATATTTCCTCCATCTATAACCAAATGGAACCCTCTTTGGTGAGTCTAGGGAGGTTAGTCTTAATGGGAAAAATTGCCTCAACCACTTCCTTCAAACAAGGAACATGAAATACTAGGTGGATCTTGGGGTGTTCTAGAGCCAATTTGTAAGCAACTTGTCCAATGTGTTGGAGGATTTGATAGGGGCCATAAGACTTGGGTGTTATATTCTAGTGGTTCTTTTCCTCAAGAGATGTATGCTTATAGGGATAGAGACACAAAAACATCAATCACCTTCTTTAAAGTATCACTTTGAGAATTTGTTGATTTCCATGTTGCTTCATTATATTTAACTCCAAGACCAAATTATCCTGAAGTGTTTGGAGAATGTTGAGTTTAGCTATAAGATTGATATCCACTTCCTAACCTTGGATGTCATTGGTAGATGTGAGACTATATATGTAGAGAGGGTTTTTTCCATGAATGACCTCATAAGGTGATATTTTTGTAGCACCATGATAGGTCGTATTGTACCACCAATCTACCAAGGGAAGATAATAAATCCATTTTCCTTTTCGGTATGATGAAAAACATCTCAAAGAAGTCTCTAAGCACTTATTGATGACGTCTATTTGACTATCTTTTTTAGGGAGATAAGCCATGTTCATATCTAATTGGGTGCCCTATATTTTCAAGAACTTATGCCAAAATTTGTTAATGAAAGTAGGATCATGATCCATGGCAACGGAATTAGGCATGCCATGTAATCTAAAAATATGATCCATGAAGACTTGTGCAATGGTGGATGACTTAAATGGGTGTTGTAAGACAAAAATAAGTGGGCATATTTGGAAAGGAAGTCAACAACCACCATGACGACATGCTTGTTTCTTGATTCAGGGAGCCCTAGTATAACTTGTAGGGGGGTTTGGGGCCTCTTGTTGCTATTGGAATAGTTGAACAACTTAAGCATTAGGTAGTTATTCCTGGAGGACCTTGACAATTCAATATGGCACTGGTAAGGATAAGGAAAATAGGGATCCTTCCTCGAATGTTTTTGTGACAAGGTGTTGGCCAACATATTTCCCTTTCCCTTCTTTTAAATGATCTCATACTAATAGCTGAACAACTTAGTGGCCCTCTTGTGCTTCTTAGGTGAAGACAAATGTTGTTCCAAAAAATACTTCAAGTTCCTATGCTCTATTTTGATTTGAAAATGTTGCCCAATTAGGTAAGGGAAGCTCGTATCCACACTGTGAAGGACAATCAACATTTATTTATCATATGTATAATTTCCCAAGTTACTATCATATAATTGTTTATTGGTGAATGGGAACCCCTCTTGCATTAATACAACTCCAATATATTTTCCTAAGGTTGGGATGAAAGTCTCGGTGAATTTTGGCATAGCTAAGCCTAGGGTAGTACATATAGCTTCATTTAAGGCTTGAAATGCCTACTTGGTTGCATCATTCCATGCAAAGGCTAATTTTTTAGGAAGGAAGTTAATGGGGTGGAAATTCTACCATAACTATGGATGATTTTCTCTAGTATCTAGTGAGACCAAGGAAATCACACAAGTTTTTCAGAGTCTTTAGGCATGCCAATCTTTTACTACTTTAATTTTCTCGGGGTCAACTTACACCCCATCCTCATTGACAATGTGACTCAAATATTCCACTTCAGAAGCACCAAAACAACATTTGATATATAAGTGGTTATCCTAAGATAATTACTGTAATTATTGATCCACATATAGTGCTACATGCGCCTTCCAAGTTTTGTTGTAAATCAAAATGTTATAAAAAAGATAAACATAAAGTTCCACAAAAAAGTCTTAAAAAAAATTACTCTTTAAAAAAAATGGATGAAAAAAATGAATGTGGATGAGAAAAATGAATGGGACATTGCTAAAAAGCATTACTAAAAACACATAATGTCATTCATGTGTGTGGAAGATCATGTTAGGAATGTATACTTCTTTCATCCATAATAGCCACACCATAGATGAATTTTAGTGAAAAACTATGATCTATGAAGCTCATGCAATAGATGATCGATGAAACTAATGGGAAATTTATATTTGATCACCAAGTTGTCATGAGAATGGAAGTCATATTGCTTTATTTCTCCATAAATATTACTACATATGGATCAATTTTTTAGGCTTAATTGTTTTTGGTTTTTTATTAATTCGGATATGTAGGATTTATCTATTGATGTTCGCTCTTGTACAATCGTTTTTATGAAAGGGTGTTGTGGATCCAAAGTTTATTAAAATAAAAATATAAGGAAAACAAATTATTACATTGTATAAAAAATTTGAATGGTTTTAGTTGTTGGATTAATAAATATAAGGAAAAGAAATTATTTAAAAAAATTTCAAGGTGTTAAATCTATTTATATATTTAAATGTAAAATATATATATATATATATATATATATATATATATATATTATTAACTATTATATATATAAATGCATTCCAATAATAATTTCAATAAAAAAATGAAAAATAAAAACATACAACTTTAAATTTGTACAGCCAACGTAAGTGAAGGAAGGATATTAGTTATGGTAATCTTACACCCAATGTAAGTGAAGGAAAGGATACTAGTTATGGTAATCTTGGCATAAATGTAAGTAGAATCTTGATATTCGACATAAATGTAAGTGGAATCATAATGTTTTAGTCAAGTTTGAATTAGAAAAAACTTATAACCTCAAAGTTCCATGTAATAATGTACTAAAACGCTAAACGTTTTATGGATATTCTTTAGAGTTTTGAATCACTTCGAACTCACATTTGCGGGGATACGCTGTTTATGAATTGAAATATTAGTGGCTAACGAGGTATGCAACCAATATTCAGTTTTTTTAAGCAGTATTATTGAATGTTTTAAAATATTAGTGATCAACAATAAGATAGGTGGTTAATATCATCCAGCTTGCTAAGCAGTATTGAATGTTGAGACAGGTGGATTATAGGTGGTTGGATTTGAAACCTCTAAAACTTGTGACAGATGGATTATAAGCCTTCAGATCTATAAGCCCTTGGATTTGAGTTACTTTCAAATCCGAGGGTTCATAATCCACTTGCCGCAGCATTTAGTAGGTTGGATATTGCACAAGGTAGGACCTCGGCTTCGAACTTTGTACATGTATCTGTAGTTGAAGTCTAAACTTTCTATGTTTTGGTATTTTTTTGTCATAGTATCAATGTAATTTGCATTTGAAGTACAATTACAATTTTCAAGAAAGAGATTTTGAATCAACAGTAACACTTGAGGGAAATATGCACCTTGCAGTGGAGTATATCATGTTGGATATGCTGAAATATATATCATCCAATCAGAACTTGGAATTTCAAATTTCTGTTTTCCATGCCTGTAATTTTACTTTTAATGTAAATTTGTGGAAGTATGCTCTGAGTCAATAATTGGTTCACTGAAACATTAAACATCATGGACTGATTCAATGATTGGATAACTGTCTCATACATTTTATCTATTAGATACATACTATTTATTATTTAATAGATAAAATGAAAACTCATAAAATGAAAAGACAAAAAACCAGACTTACTACATGGTATTTAATGTTTTGAGCATAGTGTATCTCGCCATGCTAATTTAAAGAGTAGTCTAAAAGTTCTATTTTTTGGTTTTTTTCTGGTGATTTTTTTCATTTGATTTTGTCCAAAATCCTGTGAAGAATGATTAAATCTACAAATTTGAGTGACTAAATTTATATAATCTAAATACAATAAGAACATTTCAACATGCTGAATCTATTTATACATTCAAAAATACAATTTAAACAATAAATATATATATATATATATATATATATATATATATATATATATATTCCAAAAAAAACTCAAAAGTTAAAACATTTAGCAAACGCACTAATTTAATATATACATTTGTTTTAGTTGATAAGCTTTCATTGCGTGGGTAAGTAGTTGGTCCAGGGCCCGGGTGCATTTAAGAAGTTTACTGTTGATAGATGCTGGAAGATCCCGTCCTCCGTATGGTTCATGTGATTTGATGCGTGAATGACATCCACATCGAACGCAATCCCACCAAAATATGAAAGTGCCCGGAAAAGTCGTTGGTGGTGGATAACGCGTCTTGGGCAGTGAACGATCCATAGCAACCCAAACAAATTGGAGGAGAGCCGCAAAAGCAATAGATACGTGTGGTCGCTCAAAAATCTACATCACAATCTGGTAATCCGTCCGCATGTCAAACTATTTTGTATGTGAAATACTATTACTTTTTTAATAAGAAAAATAATTTATTAGTAAATATAAAATGTATTTTTTCAAAAATTACAACATATAATAATATACGTCTTTTTTTCCAAAATCCATAAGGATCTTAAAAACTGTTCACATTACACACTAAGTCTATAAAGATGCTCATTTTTTTAACATATGTATATTAAAAAAGATTGCATATCTTTTATGTCCTCGTGACTCTATTTTATATCAAAAAATATACAAAAGCCAAAAGTGTATCCTTTCATATAGTGACCTAAAGATTGATATCAGGTCTTTCATATATTTCTCGTTGTCCTTAAGTTTATGAAAGCTGGTCAACAACCTTATTATATGTTCTGTATATATGTTGTGCTTTGAGTTGCTAAAAATTTTTGTTCAATGATTTAATCTTAGTCATTCAAAGTTGCAGAGATATCACCTGTAGGTTATTTTCATTAGTAAACCAGTAGACAATAACTTTGGAATCACCTACCAACTGTAACTTTGATACCTTTTTAATACAAGCAAAAAATAAAATGACCCACAGTGTAAACAATTCTCCCCTGGTATTGGTTCATTTTCCACAATTCATTTTCACATTTAGAGCCTATTTCCCGTGATGCCCCATCAAAGAACTCTACCGCCAAATCCCAAGCAAGTATGGGTGGCCTATCAATCATTTTATGTTTAGAGACCTGTGCTATTTTTTGTTCTCCCAAATCCCGCAAAATACAGTTACATACTCTAACTTGGTTTATAGGATAGTCTTCAAATATAACCAAATGCCTATGCTTCCAAACCTCCCAACAAATAAAACAAGGAATTTCTTTCCAATTATCCTTTACCGTTATCCATTTTTGTACACTGTCCACGATCTGTCCTCCTTCCTAGCTATTGACCAATTTTAATTCTTTTTTTATAGTCTGCCATATACCGTTTATGAAACTGCAATCCCCAAAAAGATGGGACATAGTTTCCTCACTGTTCCCACACAAAACACATATACTAGGGCCAAAAATACCCCTTTTGTTCAAATTTTCCCAAGTGAGTATTCTCTGTTCTAGCAATAACCAGATAAAAAGTTTTACTTTTAAAGGTAACTGCCACTCCCATATCTCTGAATACCAGAATTTTGTTTCTTCCTCCCTGCCCTCCAACACTTGAACTTTATAGGCATGTTTGGCTTTTACTTGTCCTTTTTTTTGTATCCCAAGACCACATTAACCTATCTTTCTCATAATTGAGTTAAATTCCAGAACTCACCAATCTTTTAATGTAATTTGTCCATTCTTCTTTTAGATATCCTTCCAGCCTGTAATTGTAGTGTCCCCAAGGCCGAGCCCTGTAGTAAACCATGTTTTGAAAGGAATTGTAATTATGTTTTATAGGCTGGTGAGCCAAGTTTTTATAAGCTGGAGGCTTATGTGTTGTTAGGCCAGGGAGCCTGAGTGTTGAAGGCCAGGAGCCTGCTGTTGTATATGTAATCACACAGAACAATTAATAAAACATAAACACCGCCATGTGCAGACCGACCACGATGAATGAGTGAAGGGGGACTAAGCATCCATAGGGTGGGCAAGGAATTAGGGGTTGAAGGCGGGAAAAGGGGCTAAGTGTTGAGCCTAGGGGCTAAGCCTAGGGGGCTTAAGCCTGGGAATAATATTTTAATATTATCCCAAAAGACATGTGCATTTTATGTTTTATCCTAAGTTTCTGGCAAGGGGAGAACATGCAAAGGAGACGCGTGTTGGTGGAACGCATGCAGTTTCATGGGTGACAAGTGTCAACCCTGACGCATGCGAATAAAACAACCAGGGTGAACCGTGAGAAGGGTTCCTCCTCCATTCGAACCGACTCCCGAGCGTGTAGGGAGCACTGAAAAGTACGACCAACCCAACCTCTGCAAGAATACCGTGTGCGTTCTGAGAGTCGTGAACCCGTATTGTCTTTGATAGTCCGTGCACATCCTTTGTCTGACTAATCGAACCTATGAGTGGAGGCTCTGTTCCGAAGCCGAGACCCTGAACCATTCCGCCATTGTTGAACCAGTGGAAAAGCCTGTGTTGTTTCTGAAGAGCCGGTCTCACCCTCTGTTCTGAGTTGTGGAGTTTGTGTCGACCCCTGCAGGAGTTACTCATCACGCATTCCTGTGAACCATCGCTGTGAAGCCTCGAGCCATTGTTGAGCCTGTTTGAGAGGTCGTGTTTGTATTTTCAGTTGGCTATGGTAACCACACAGAGCTGGACTGTGCCTGGCTTGAGGGCCAGCGCGAGTTGTGATTGAGCCTGTGTGTGATCTCTCTCTAGGCGAGGGAGGTGGATGTTGTTGGAAGAAGTTTCTTCCCGAGAGTGTCCAGCACCAGCTTCAGGCTCTGAGACTTCCTGATCCGGCCTGTTGCCGAGACCCAGAGAGGGAGGTTAGCACCGATGGACTGTGCTTATGAAGGTGTATACTCCCGGGCGGAACATGCATGTGGGGAATGAGAGTCTGATAATAGTGGGCATAAGATGGCATCCTGAAAAGAATCCTTCCAGATTTTATGTGTTGTTTTCCCTGTAACCTCAACCTAGCCTAGGATTCCTTGCCTTGGGGTGGAGCTTAGTCCTAGCTCGGGGGTGACCCATTGCTGAGCTGATGAGCAGTGTGGTCTAAGGCTGGGAGGTTCGTGGAAGGCCTGCACTTGGTTGGTGGAATCTACCACTGTTAAAAGATAAGTATCTGATTATGCCTTAATCATGTTTTGCAGGACTGTGCTGCTTATTTTATCATGATTTCCGCTGTGTATATGAATTAATATTAAGTAGAATTGATTGTTGATTATGGCAGTAATTTATATGAATAATTTGTGTTGAATGTATTTAATTTGTTTTAAATGCATGCGATTAATTATGAATGAGAATGTGTTATTCCGTGTAGTAACACCTACACAATAGTGAGTGAAAGGGGTGTTACAGTTTTGGTAGCTGAAAAGGTGCGCTATAGTTTGGTATCAGAGCCAAGGTTTCGACACTGAGCCTAGATGGGCCAGTGGAGTGGTCTTTGGACTGAGAATGCAAAGGGAAATTGGGTCTGGAAGGCCAATTTCGGACCCTGGTTTGCTCAAAAATGTCAAGGAGTTACTTGATGAGTTTTTAAGCTCAGGAGGTATAGCGACATTATGAAACCGCAACCAGTGTGGTATAAGTCCACAGGAAGAGAGGACTCCACACCATAAGTGTAGGAGCTTTAGGATCTATTCGGGAGGGAAGGTGAACCCTCGTGACCGTTAGATCTGGAAAGTGTGCACGTGGTTTAAAGCCCTTTGGAAATTGCACAGGAGTGTGAAAATCGCGATACGCGAAATCCCGAATTAGTTAGGAACCGTCTGAGCCGTCAGATCTCGGCTGGAAACCCGACAACCGTTGGATCTGTCAGGAGATATCCGAGGGTTAAAACCCCAGTGAATAGGGACGAAAGTCTCGAAATAGATCTGAACCATCCGAATGACGGAGGCCACGTGTCGTGAGATTACCCATTTCGAAAAATCGGGAATCCTGATGACGAGGGCTCAGGATTTTTCATGGTGAAAACCCCAGGATAGATCTGAACCGTCCGATGGATGGAGGTTATGTGTCAAGAGATTAACTGCATCGGGAAACTAGGGATAGAGATTTTGGGAGTCCCGTGATCGAGAGTTCGAACTCTCGTGATGATAAACCTGATGAACAGACGAGATTATTTCGGAGGATCTCAAGGTCTGTGACGAACGTTAGATGTGAGGAAGAGATGTTGGCTTTAAGTCAGGGCGCAAATGTGCATTAAGGTAAGTAACGAGCAGATCTGGACGGCCAGAGTCCACCCACCCATATCTACGGCTGAGGTTTCATTCCATAGCCCTTGCTATTCTACCTTTAGCGATTTCGGGATTTCGACAAATGGAAGTTCAAGATGTGTGGATGCACGAACCTTCGACACCCAAAACCTCGAAACGCCGAAAGGATCTGCGCTGGAGATCTGTGAAAGATCTGACCGTTGGATTTTACTAGGAGTGGACGTGGACACATGGAGATGTACCACGTGCCAGTGGGTCGAGGAGAGAAGCGAGAGAGGTGGGACCCGATGATGTCGTTAAAAGTGACATGGACCCTCATGAACGTGCCATGTCCCACCGTGGTTGCGGGTGACCACTGTGCTATGTGGGGCCGGAGGATAAAGTAAGTCGAAATTTCGGAAGTTGGGGTTTGGAAAGGAAAGCAAGTTTGAAAGCCTTGTGGGCCAAAAACCCGAAACCTGAAGTCTCGAAATCCTGAAGTGCCGAAAATGAAAGTTTTGAAAACCCGAAAATTGCAGAACCAAACGAGAGCTTAGGAAACTTATTTGAATCAAAATGTCTTTCGTTCTTGTTCGTATTGGCTTATAAATGTTGTGGATTGTTCCGGAAGGTTTAATGGCCTGACAAACTTCGAATTTAATTGCACAGTGCGGGTGCAGAGTTCAACGGAGCTCAGGATTCTAGTTAAACAACGTCGAGTATGGAGTGGGGAAAGGTGCAGATTACCCCCGAAACAGAAGACGAACGGGAAGAAAAGGATATCAATATGAGAGTGGAAAGATCGAACTCCAATGGGCATGGAAAAGAAAAGGATAAGGAAGGACACATAATGAAAATCATTGAAGGATTGCAAAGAGAGGCCAAGGCTCACCGAGCTGATAGCCGAAAGCTTATGAAAGTCAGGGATCGGCAGGGTGAATTAAACTTAAAATTTTTGAAGAGCCTGGAAAGAATAGAGAAGAAACTCGAGAAGGGAAGGGACTCAAGTATGACAGAGAGTCGCAGAACCCATGGGAGAAGAAGTAGGTCGAGGAGTGGTAGTCGACATCTTAGTCGCTCCCAAGGACATTATGACAAGAAGACACACAGTAGTTCAAGCCTGTCCCCTACCCGAAAACATCAAAAATCTGGAAAGGAGGAATTGAAGGGAGAGATGAACACGATTAAGCCTCCAACATTCGATGGAGAACATAAGAAGGAGGAAGATGCCGAGACCTGGTTGCTTGGCATGAAGAAATACTTCCAACTGCAGAATTATTTCGCCCATGCAGAAGGAAGAATTGCAATGTACCAATTGAAAGGAAAAGCATCCATGTGGTGGGATCAGTTTGTGCAGGTGCAGCACATCAGAGAGAAAGAGGTCACTTGGAAGGAATTTAAGAGGTA
>ML796919.1:11790-25427 GCA_009831015.1 Picea engelmannii | reverse complement strand
TACATAATGTGTTTCATGTTTCACTGCTTAAGAAATATGTACCTGATGCTAATCATGTTATCGATTGGAATGTGATTCAGGTGGAACCAGAAGGTGTCCTGCAAGTGCATCCTGTGCGCATATTGGACAGGAAAAGCAAACAGTTCCGGAATCGAGCTATAGAGCTTGTAAAAGTCCAGTGGACCTGGTACGGTCCTGAGGACGTGACATGGGAGCATGCAAATGTTATGCGGGCAGAGTACCCGCATATTTTTGAAATTTTTTGAAAAGCTTGTAGATGCTGTGTAAAGTTGCATTGGGACAGTGCAAAAATAAGGGGAGGGGGATTGTAGTGTCCCCAAGGCCGAGCCCCATAGTAAACCATGTTTTGAAAGGAATTGTAATTATGTTTTATAGGCTGGTGAGCCAAGTTTTTATAAGTTGGAGGCTTATGTGTTGTTAGGCCAGGGAGCCTGAGTGTTGAAGGCCAGGAGCCTGCTGTTGTATATGTAATCATGCAGAACAATTAATAAAACATAAACACCACCATGTGTAGACCGACCACGATGAATGAGTGAAGGGGGACTAAGCATCCATAGGGTGGGCAAGGAATTAGGGGCTAAAGACGGGAAAAGGGGCTAAGTGTTGAGCCTAGGGGCTAAGCCTAGGGGGCTTAAGCCCGGGAATAATATTTTAATATTATCCCAAAAGACATGTGCATTTTATGTTTTATCCTAAGTTTCTGGCAAGGGGAGAACATGCAAGGGAGACGCGTGCTGGTGGAACGCATGCAGTTTCATGGGTGACAAGTGTCAACCCTGACGCATGCGAATAAAATGGCCAGGGTGAGCCGTGAGAAGGGTTCCTCCTCCATTCGACTCGACTCCTGAGCGTGTAGGGAGCGCTGAACAGTACGACCAACCCAACCTTTGCAAGAATACCGCGTGCGTTCTGAGAGTCGTGAACCCGTATTGTCTTTGATAGTCCGTGCACATCCTCTGTCTGATTGATCGAACCTATGAGTGGAGGCTCTATTCCGAAGCCGAGACCCTGAACCCTTCTGCCATTGTTGAACCAGTGGGAAAGCCTGTGTTGTTTCTGAAGAGCCGGTCTCACCCTCCGTTCTGAGTCGTGGAGTCTGTGTCGACCCCTGCAGGAGTTACTCATCACGCATTCCTGTGAACCATCGCTGTGAAGCCTCGAGCCATTGTTGAGCCTGTTTGAGAGGTCGTGTTTGTATTTTTAGTTGGCTATGGTAACCAGGCAGAGTTGGACTGTGCGTGGCTTGAGGGCCAGCGCGAGTTGTGATTGAGCCTGTGTGTGATCTCTCTCTAGGTGAGGGAGGTGGATGTTGTTGGAAGAAGTTTCTTCCAGAGAGTGTCCAGCACCAGCTTCAGGCTCCGAGACTTCCTGATCCAGCCTGTTGTCGAGACCCAGAGAGGGAGGTTAGCATCGATGGACTGTGCTTGTGAAGGTGTATACTCCCGGGCGAAATAGGCATGTGGGGAATGAGAGTCTGATAGTAGTGGGCGTAAGATGGCATCATGGGAAGAATCCTTCCAGATTTTATGTGTTGTTTTCCCTGTAACCTCCGCCTAGCCTAGGATTCCTTGCCTTGGGGTGGAGCTTAGTCTCATCTCGGGGGTGACCCACTGCTGAGCTGATGAGCAGTGTGGTCTAAGGCTGGGAGGTTCGTGGAAGGCCTGCACTTGGTTGGTGGAATCTACCACTGTTAAAAGATAAGTATTTGATTATGCCTTAATCATGTTTTGCAGGACTATGCTGCTTATGTTATCATGATTTCCGCTGTGTATATGAATTAATATTAAGTAGAATTGATTGTTGATTATGGCAGTAATTCATATGAATACTCTGTGTTGAATGTATTTAATTTGTTTTAAATGCATGCAATTAATTATGAATGAGAATGTGTTATTCCGCGTAGTAACACCTACACAGTAGTGAGTGAAAGGGGTGTTACAGTTTTGGTAGCTGAAAAGGTGCGCTACAGTAATGATCCCAAGCCATTATGCAAGGATCATCACTGTTTCGGTGTTTTCTTAAAACTTTTTCCTGGTTGTGGTATTTCGTCAAACACTTTGATGATCTACTTTTTAGATGTGTTTATATGTGTGTATGTAGCAAATAATAGAAAGAGATAACCATGGAACATACCTCAACCATATGCAATAAGAGAGACAAGCCAAAACATCTTAATTCTTCTTTATTCATAAAATAGAGAAACCTGCTACAATGAAGATGCCGATCTGGAATGCTCAAAAGATGGCCAAGAAGATAGACAATAGATAAGAGTTGCTACAAAATGCTCCCGCTAATACAAAATATGCCTCCAAAGGCTAAATAAGAAATGAATATCAATACAATCAAATCTGAATGCCAAACTCTCCCGCTGAAGAATGCCACGCTCCAATAGAAGGCTAAAACCCTCAATAACTCGGCTCTGATGCCAAAAGTGTCCAATCACCCTAAGAAATATGCCAACTGATAGATCGGGTGATGGTAAGAACAACCTAGGTGCCCGAATCTCCAAGATCCCTCTCAATCTCTGTAGATCTGAAATCCCCCACTGAATGGTGCGCCCCACTGGATGACTAAAGCCCTAGATAATTCAACCCTGCTGAAGGAGGCATCCAAATGCACTGAAACTCTCCAGAAATATAGATGGGAACTACAAGTCACTAGGTGAAGTCTCAGGGTCAGATCTGAAGTGTAACCCCTCCAAACGGACTAGATCTGGATCTCAAAAATGCCTTCCTTCTCTTCAATTCGCCCCACTGCTCAAGAAATAATCTGAGCCATAAAACTATCTCAGAAAGCACTAGATCTGATGTCCAAGGCCATGTAATGAAAACCCAAGTGATATAATCCTCAATGGCCCTGCCAATCTCCTACAACGAATCTCTCTCCAAAGATGGTGCGCCCCTCTTGTTGGAAACCCCCAATGGTGCGCCCTCCTCCTCTTCCTGTGCTTGTGGCTGTGTAGAACCTCCTGCACTGATGTAGATTTGACTAGAATGGTGTGGGAGAGTATTGCATCTCCGAGACCAAGCTTGGGACAAGCTAGGTGGAATCTTTCACCACCGAATCGTCCTCTGGGGTTTGTTAAGTCAAAACCCTCAAAACCCCCAAGAGATGGGCTCACTAGCTAAAGCCAGATATCAACTGATAAACATACATGAATAATGAATAGAGGCCCTTGCCTTTCCTTTATACTTTTTGGCTCACCTTGTCCCTCCAAAGTGACTTTCATTTTATTAATATTTAATTAATTAATTAAATCACTTTAATTAATTAATTAACCTTTTTACCTTTGAAAAGCTCCTTATCTCTCCTTGTGGCTTCCTTGGCCACTGAAAGTCACTTCTAGACATCCCATCCTGTAGTGTTGCTCCTCCCGATTCCAATGAGATATTACACTGAGAGGTTCCTCCAAGTAATGTGCCCAAAATGACAGCTTCGGTGAATTCCATTGACTTATAGCTCAAAATAGTCAAAATCATGGAAATCGTCGAAATGCAACGAAACCAAAGCCAACCTGTGCGGAATGGCTCATAATGATGGAATATGATAATCAATGCAAGTTGGACCCCACAATGCCTCTCAAATACCCCTGTACTCTCTATAGCATCCATTTGGCTACTCTGGTCATCATAAATCTCTGCACTGTGATGATGTCCCAAAGTAGGGTCATTACAATCCTCCCTGCTAGAAAATTTCTTGTCCTCAAGCAATAACCAAATCATCTCAAATAAAATACCAGGATCCCATGTCCACCTGTGGGATACATAGTAGAATCCATCCAAGGATGAACAATAGTACACTCCACCCCCGGGATCCCATATCAGTAAGTGAACTGCAATACTCTGCGAAGCATAGTCCTGAAAGATATCAACCCTGTGAACCTCCTGCACATAACCCATGGCCTCATCTTGAAATGAGTCCATCCTCCAAATCTCTACCAAGATCCACATAGCCTCCATCAACTGCACATGCTGACGCACGAACGAGGTGCTGCAAGGCCTCCGTGAAACACCCGCAAGCAATGCACTCCTCTCCATACTGAAGCTCAATGGAAAGTTAGAATAACTTTCCCTTGTAATGGTCCACTCTCCCCTGTCGATCAATGAACTGCTTAATCCTGCAATCCCTGGGTCCCTTGATAACCTCTGTCGAAGATCCTCATGTTGACCCTGCACTACTCTGACCATGACTGTCTGCCCCCTGCATACATCCTGAACCCTCCTCTCCTGGGTCCTCCAGCTGAAATACCTATGAACATTGGACCTGTTGTCCAGAAACTGTATCAATGCAGACACCTCTGTAGAAGAAGTACCTGTCCAAACATCTCTATGCCCTATCCTGATGATCAAATGGAAAAAGCGGTCTCGCCCCATAGGAGAAGTACCTGCAAACCCACTCCAACCCAAATCAAGGTGGAGTGTGTGGCTCTCTGGTGCAACCTTGGTCACCATGTAGTCAGACATCCTGCTAGCCAAATGAACACCCAGATCCCATGGTAAAGTTGGAATTTTATTACTTCCAATCTCCTCTAACTGCCCCTGTGTGAGACTGATCACTGTCAAGAGCCCTCTGTGCTCATCTGCTATCCTCATGTTGTTGTCAATGATAAATGTGTCGAAGAAGGATAACCGACCTATCTACAGCTGAATGTAGGACTGGAAGGCGTCACATGCTTTGGTCAATCCCAAGGATTCGACCAGAAGCTCATCCATCGGTATCCATGTTAAGTACTCTCCTGTGGTCACTACCAAATCCTAACCATCCAGTACAACCAGAAGTAACTCCTCCAACTGCTGCTCAACCAACCTCCATCTCTCATCTCCCATGCAACTATTGATATGGTGAAGGTGATCTCTCATAACTAGGTGCTGCTGCAAAGGATTGCCATCTGCATGCTCCCCTAGGTGTGTCTCCTCCCTGCAAGGCACTATACCCCTCTGAATGCCACCATACATCTCGGCATGACTCTGTGAACTATCCCTAATCACCGTATGCTCCGGCATATTCATGTCGTCTCCTGCAGACTCATGATGCAACATAGATCCTGGGCATAATACTGGATCAACCTCTACTGGAAGGTCACCCTCTCTCGGAACACAAATGGAAGTGTCCTCCATCAACTGGTGCTCCTCTGCTAGACCACCAACATCCTCTAACCATGTGACCAAAGGGTATATCAGAGTGTCCACCAGGATAGATGAAGTGGATCTATGACAGATCTCCTCAAGAAGGACATCTGATCTAGACCCTGATTCTTGAAGGGATGTCTGTGTGCCTCTCAAGAATCCTCGAGTGCTCTCCAACTCCTGAGTGAGTGGGTCTACCTCCAAATCCTGCTCCCTCAGAGCCTCATGATACATATCACTAACCCTCAGTAGATAATCCCTATCTATCAACAACTGCTGGTAGTCAGTCCTCATCACATATACGCTCTCCCTGAGAGTATGAAAATCATCCATGGAAAATCCCCCATCTGATCTACCCTGTGCCACTGATGCTCTCCCACAGTAATCTGCCATCACTGCACACATGACATCAATACGTCTAGTGGTTTCCATGACCATAGCCTCACTAACTCTCAACTGTGATGCTAAGTGGTGTGACTCCTGATCATGGTCATGCTGAGGTGCCATCTCAGACCCCTCACTGCTAGTGTCAGGCCTGCTAGTGTCAACTCTGGAATCCCCAAAAACACCCTCTGCATAAGATAACATGCTCAACTGCCCATTGTCTACAGTGCTACTGGGTCTGTCCATACGTAACTACACATCATCCTCAATTGCTAGCTCCCTCTGAATCATACTGTATCCGGTGTGAACAGTTGTATCCTCCTGTGCACTCAACCTACTACTATCATCTGCGCCTGGATCCCATATAGATGTATCCAAACTCGTGCTATGGTCATCCTGACTGCTAAAGAGTGCATCCTCCTCCATGCAATCTGATCCTGGAATTATGTGATCCATCCACCTGTCAGCCTTTGCAATCTTCTCAACCAATGGAGTCGCCAATAGCTGTGACCCTATCTCCTCTGGCTGCCCTATATGTGTGAGGTCAACTATCGGTACGTCTTGTACCTCCTCCTGGATCTATGGGTCTACCTATCCATGGTGTGCATCCCTCACACAAAGCTCATCAATCACACCTGACGTGCCATTGGTCTCCTCATGTGACGTGGCTATCATGGGTGTCTGAACAAGTGACATATGTGTCACGACCCCCATAGGAGGTTGGTCATCTGTAGGTGAAAACACATGTGGCTCCTCACTAGTGTCACTACTCTGCGGAGACAAAAAGACATCAAGGGTATGGGATATGTCTGCTGAGACACTGGTGCTATCGTCCTATCCATCCAGCTGCCTATCCACTACATAAGGGTCATCATCCTCCTCAAGCGTGCAAGCATCACTAGCCTCTGTGCAAGAGTCATCATCACTATCCTCTGAGGTAGAGTCACTATCACTAGCCTCTGTGCAAGAGTCACTGTCATCATTCAACTGCTCTGAATCCACATCTATCGCTCCATCCTCACACACCTCATCCTCACTGTCATGACATGCCTCAATAATGCACTCCTGATCCTTACCCCTGCACCTATGATCTAGTTCCCATGGCCCCTTGCAACTGTGGCAAGGTTGCGTGCTCCTACTGGGCGTGGGGTTTCTCTTTTCTTCCCATCATCTAGCTGCTTCTTTTTTCTTTTCACCTGCTATGATCATCCCCTGTAAAATATCCCATTTGCTCCAATGGGGATTTCTATAGACTGCATATTGTAGGAAGGTTATTGTAGCCTTAGTTTCCTCGCTAAGGCCGTCATACATGATCTCCAACCATGGTTTCTCAAAGGCTATCTTATCCATTTGTTTCCAACTATCCATTTATCCCTATGAAAGACTCCTCAGGTTTGCAGGATTTAAGCTCTGATACCACTGTAATGATCCCAAGCCATTATGCAAGGATCATCACTGTTTCGGTGTCTTCTTAAAACTTTTTCTTGGTTGTGGTATTTCGTCAAACACTTTGTTGATCTACTTTTTAGATGTGTTTATATGTGTGTATGTAGCAAATAACAGAAAGAGATAACCATGGAACATACCTCAACCATATGCAATAAGATAGATAAGCCAAAACATCTTAATTCTTCTTTATTCATAAAATAGAGAAACCTGCTACAATGAAGATGCCGATCTGGAATGCTCAACATATGGCCAAGAAGATAGACAATAGATAAGAGCTGCTACAAAATGCTCCCGCTAATACAAAATATGCCTCCAAAGGTTGAATAAGAAATGAATATCAATACAAGCAAATCTGAATGCCAAACTCTCCCGCTGACGAATGCCACGCTCCAATAGAAGGCTAAAACCCTCAATAACTCGGCCCTGCTGCCAAAAGTGTCCAATCACCCTAAGAAATATGCCAACTGATAGATCGGGTGATGGTAAGAACAACCCAGGTGCCCAAATCTCCAAGATCCCTCTCAATCTCTGTAGATCTGAAATCCCCCACTGAATGGTGCGCCCCACTGGATGACTAAAGCCCTAGATAATTCGGCCCTGCTGAAGGAGGCCTCCAAATGCACTGAAACTCTCCATAAATATAGATCAGGGCACGACAAGTCACTAGGTGAAGTCTCAGGGTCAGATCTGAAGTGTAACCCCTCCAAACGGACTAGATCTGGATCTCAAAAACGCCCTCCTTCTCTTCAATTCGCCCCACTGCTCAAGAAATAATCTGAGCCATAAAACTATCTCAGAAAGCGCTAGATCTGATGTCCAAGGCTCTGTAATGAAAACCCAAGTGATATAATCCTCAACGGCCCTGCCAATCTCCTACAACGAATATCTCTCCAAAGATGGTGCGCCCCTCTTGCTGGAAACCCCCAATGGTGCGCCCTCCTCCTCTTCCTGTGCCTGTGGCTGTGTAGAACCTCCTGCACTGATGTAGATTTGACTAGAATGGTGTGGGAGAGTATTGCATCTCTGAGACCAAGCTTGGGACAAGCTAGGTGGAATCTTTCACCACCAAATCGTCCTCTGGGGTTTGTTAAGTCAAAACCCTCAAAACCCCCAAGAGATGGGCTCACTAGCTAAAGCCAGATATCAACTAATAAACATACATGAATAATGAGTAGAGGCCCTTGCCTTTCCTTTATACTTTTTGGCTCACCTTGTCCCTCCAAAGTGACTTTCATTTTATTAATAATTAATTAATTAATTAAATCACTTTAATTAATTAATTTACCTTTTTACCTTTGAAAAGCTCCTTATCTCTCCTTGTGGCTTCCCTGGCCACTGAAAGTCACTTGTAGCCATCCCATCCTATAGTGTTTCTCCTCCCGATTCCAATGAGCTATTACACTGAGAGGTTCCTCCAAGTAATGTGCCCAAAATGACCTCTTCAGTGAATTCCATTGACTTATAGCTCAAAATAGTCCAAATCATGGAAATCATCGAAATGCAACGAAACCAAAGCCAACCTATGTGGAATGGCTCATAATGATGGAATATGATAATCAATGCAAGTTGGACCCCACAATGCCTCTCAAATACCCCTGTACTCGCTATATCATCCATCTGGCTACTCTGGTCATCATAAATCTCTACACTGTGATGATGTCCCAAAGTAGGGTCATTACACAGCCCTAAAGATTCTGCCTTTTTCCACCTTGTAAAACTAAGTCCCTCCAGAACAATAGTCCCTTCTTGTGCAAGGTAATTGTTCCTTCAAAGTTAAAATAAGATTCCTTGACAATTTATAAAAAGTGTGCGACCCAACCATAGGATCAACTCCAATTCTGACGTCCCTCCCATTCCCGGGCTTCCACACCAACCAATCTGTTATTATAGATAATGAAGAGGTGAGGGCTATCCAAATATTTGAAGTACCATTCCAGTTTTTTGTCCCTTGCCTGAACCACTCCTCAACAGTTTTCGTTTTAATATATTTTTTCATAATCACTACATGCCATAGACCAGGCATCATAAGACATCTCCATAGACATTTTGCGGCCAAATATTTCTTAAAGACACGGATATTTTTGATACCCCACCCACTAGTCTTTTTTGGTTTTGCTAGCTTTTTCTAGTTTATCAGATGCATACCTTCCTTTACTTTTTTGCCAGTCCACAGGAAGTTGAACATCCTCCTTCTAATACTATTAAGTACACTTATAGGTATCTTAGCCAGAGAGAGCCAATATACAGAAATGCTTTCAAGTACAACTTTTACTAGTATGACTCTTCCTCCTAAAGAAAACCATCTATGACTCCAACTCATAATCCTCTTTTCAATTTTTTTCTCTAACCAATTCCAGTCAGCTTTATTATAACAATTTGGTTTATTATAAAACCCCAAGTACTTAAATCCTTCATTTATTGGATTAACTTCAAATGGAAAGAGATCCTTCAACAAAGTAAGGACTTCAACATCCCACCCAACTTCTAAGAACACAAACTTTTGTGGGTTGAATGCCATCCCTATTGCCTTACAAAATAACTCCATAACCTCCTTAATAACTTCCCACTCATAAATTCTTCCATTCCCAAACAATATTACATCATCCACAAACATCAAATGAGTAATATTGCACCCTCTAGCCACATGAACACCTTCAATTTTCTTATCCCTAACCTTTTCCTGTATAGTTATGCTCAATCCTTCAATAACAATGAGAAAAATGAAAGGTGATAAAGGGAAACCTTGCCTTAAATCCCTTGAAGATTTAAAGAAGCTAGTAGGTTTTCCATTAATCAACACAATAAAGTTTGTCAAAGACACACACCCCAAAATCCAGTCAGTTGCTTCTAAGCTTATGCCCACCTGTAATAAAACAAGTCTGAGAAAAGCCCAATCCACCCTATCATATTCCTTTACCAAATCCAATTTTAAGACCATAGCTTTGATATTTTTCACCTTTATACTGTGAAAAGTTTCATGTACAACTCCAATAGCATCAGTAATTTATTTTCCCTCTAAAAATCCAAATTGTTCCTTTGAAATACCAATAGAGAGTGAGGTTTTAATTCTTGCAACAATGATTTTAGTAATGATCTTGTACACCAGATTACATAAGGAAATTGGCCTAAACCCACCAAATGAGTCTGGTTTGTCACTCTTTGGTATAAGTGGAATAAAAGTAGGATTCAAAGCACCTGACACTCTACCTTTTCTCCTAGACTCTTCCACCATCTCCAATATATCATTACCCAAGAGATAAAAAACAAAACCAAGAATAATTCTACATTCTAGCCATCCGACTCAGGACTTTTTGAGCACTTAAAACCTTTTAATGTTGACAAAATTTCTGCTAGAGTAACTGGTTCAGCCAATTTGATTCCTTCTTCCTTTGTAAACAATCTCAGATAATTCCTTAAAACTGCAAGTTGGTCTGATATGGCCAAATCTGTCTGTGCCTTAAATATATTTTGAAAATAGTCTACAGCCTCCTTTTGAAGATCTAACTTATCTGATATAATAGTTCCATCTTTCTTAGTAATATCCCAAATGGTATTGATTTGTTTTCTTGAACTTGCATAAGCATGAAAAAATTTGGTATTCCTATCACNGCAACAATGATTTTAGTAATGATCTTGTACACCAGATTACATAAGGAAATTGGCCTAAACCCACCAAATGAGTCTGGTTTGTCACTCTTTGGTATAAGTGGAATAAAAGTAGGATTCAAAGCACCTGACACTCTACCTTTTCTCCTAGACTCTTCCACCATCTCCAATATATCATTACCCAAGAGATAAAAAACAAAACCAAGAATAATTCTACATTCTAGCCATCCGACTCAGGACTTTTTGAGCACTTAAAACCTTTTAATGTTGACAAAATTTCTGCTAGAGTAACTGGTTCAGCCAATTTGATTCCTTCTTCCTTTGTAAACAATCTCAGATAATTCCTTAAAACTGCAAGTTGGTCTGATATGGCCAAATCTGTCTGTGCCTTAAATATATTTTGAAAATAGTCTACAGCCTCCTTTTGAAGATCTAACTTATCTGATATAATAGTTCCATCTTTCTTAGTAATATCCCAAATGGTATTGATTTGTTTTCTTGAACTTGCATAAGCATGAAAAAATTTGGTATTCCTATCACCTGTTGCCAGCCAATTAACACTACTCTTCTGCCTCCAAGTATCCTCCTCTTGACTTAGAAGTTCCAATTTCCTCTTTTCTTTATCAAATACCATTACTTTGTCTCCCTCCTCCTCAAAGCCTCTAGAAAAATATGAATACAACTTATCCAGATCCAATTCTAACTGTATCAGCTCTTCCTTAGCTTTAACCTTTTTCTTTCTTTCCCAGACATCCACCATAGTCTTGAGCATCTTAAGCTTTTTGACTAGCGAACCCATAGGGTCTAGAATCTCTGTCCCCAACAGTCCAGCCTAATTAATTTTGACTAAATTTACAAAATATGGATCCTCCAACCAAACTACATTAAATTTAAAAGGATAGCTGACCGTATCATTCCCTTGATACAAGTGTAAAATCATAGGCATGTGATCTGATAGCTTTACATTGCACACCCAAGAGCGATACCTGATTCTTGATGACACTAACTTCTCAGATACCAAGAACTAATCCAGCCTCTTTGCAATGTAATCATGTCCTTTCCTTCCTTTCCTCCAGGTAGGGAGAAACTTTATTGGCTCAACATCCACCAGCCCTCCAACTTGTATCAAATGACTAAATTAAAGTTGTAATGGATCCACCCTAGCATGTTCACCCCAAACTTCCCTACTAGAAGTGGTGAAATTTAGATCACCCCCCCAAAATAAGGTTATCCTCATTCAATATCCCTTCCCTTTTAATGCCTTCCCAAAATACCTCTCTATCAGCATAAGGGCCATAACAATTGATCAACTTCAGATTTAAATTTAAATATTTTACTACTCCCTCTAGCAATATCCCTGGAAGAGTAAAAAACACAACGAAATCAGCCTTGCGAGGATTCCAATCTGTTAACAATCCTCCAGAGAGACCAATAGAGTCCACCCCACAAAAATACCAATTAGGGAGCAGTTTGACAAAAACTTCTCTAGCTTTAGCTTTGCTGACCATGGTTTCCTATATAAGTAAAACATCTGGGTTTGTTTTCTCTAAAAACCTTTTGAGGGTTAGAGTCTTTACGACCCCCCCCACTCCCCTCACATTCAGGGTTTTCACAATCATATTTTCACCCTTGCCAAGGCTTTCTGAGCTCTAAGCACCCTCAGACCAGTTAATCCCATAAGACTGTTTGAATTTAGGATCTCCTTCTCTTTCCATAGTTTCGGTTTTGTATTATTTTTTTGGTAGGGTTGAACTTATACATGGCCTACTATGCCATCTTTTGTACTATGTTATATTGACATCTTTATACACATTTTCTATACTTTCTTACATGTGGGAATTGAAGTGAAAAACTTATTTTTTATTATTTTGGTGGTTTTTTTTTAAAGGAAAATGCAATTAAATTTAATATTATTATATTGGTTTTTAGATGCATTTATTAACAAACATAAAATAAGTACACGTTTCTCCTTAAAAAAAATTATGAGACAAAAATTTGGACACTTAATCTTAAGTTTATCTTCATCAATTAGCTTTGGATGTGTCCTAATTAGGAAAACATAGAAAGAATCAAAGGTATAGTCTTTACCATATTATTTTTTGGAAGCCCAACTAGAGCACATAATGCCCAAAAAAAAAATCATAGGATGTATTTAGATTCATCAAGATCAATTCTATAAACTAACCATCTTTCTTTAGTAAATTCTTTCCACATTCATCCAATTTCAGCTATAGCTCCTTCACACAAGCCAAATAACCTTCAATTCTATCAAATGAGAGAGGATTAAGAGAGATAAACTCTTTCTCAATTTGCATATCGTAAATTTCCTTGATCTTGCCGAACAAAGTCTTCAACTTTTTCAAGACTTGATTCAGATAGTCAATCTTGCTTGTATAAAAGTGAATCTCTTTGGATATGTAATTTTCATGACTCATATATACTCATCCTTCTTCCCACTAATAATGAACTCATCATGCTCATCCTTAGGGTCTAGAATCATGGTCTTTGTAAACTTCCAAAGTTCTTTAATATCCAATAATATTTACACATCTTGTGCCCATATGCCATAGTTGTGGCCATTCAAAACCATGAGTTTTTGCTTAGAAATCATAATCACTCTGCAAACTTACTAATCCAATCGACAAGTTGAAACCTAATTCAATCTATTGGGGAGATTGGACTCAACAAGAGCATGTATAAAAGTGATAACCTTCAAAGTGACTTGTAGACAACAGATTGGATCTCAAATCATCAACTTTGATACTGTGTTGAAGAACGAGGGAATTGCATAAATGTAGAACAATGAATTTTGTGAAGAGGTCACTGTTGATAGAAACCATTATAAAACTAAAGTGAAAATGAAAATAACTCAAAATATGGAATAACATACAAAACTTGATTTAATACTACATCTAGAGGATCATTTATATATAACCCAAAGTATAAATAACTCCCATAAAATAAGGAAGACATAGTTAACTTTCATGGTACTATACTTATGTACTAAAAATAGAGAATTATGAGCAATTTTCAAAAGAACTACAAACTGTA
>ML796919.1:0-11170 GCA_009831015.1 Picea engelmannii | reverse complement strand
TGAATGTGAAAATTTGGCTCAACCACTTCCTTCAAACAAGGCACATGAAATACTAGGTGGATCTTGGGGTGTGCTAGAGCCTATTTGTAAGCAACTTGTCCAATGTTTTGGAGGATTTGATAAGGGCCATAAGACTTGGGTGCTATATTCCAATGGATTTTTTCCTTGAGAGATGTATGCTTATAGGGATAGAGACACAAAAACATCAATAATCTTCTTTAAAGTATCACTTTGAGCATTGTTAATTTCCCTGTTGCTTCATTATATTTAAAGCCAAGACCAAATTATCCTGAAGTGTTTGGACAATGTCGATTTTAGCTATAAGATTGATATCCACTTCCTAAACCTTGGATGCCACTTGTAGATGTGAGAATATAGATGCAGAGAGGGTTTTGTCCATGAATGACCTCAAAAGGTGACATTTTTGTAGCACCATGATAGGTGGTATTGTACCACCAATCTACCAAGGGAAGATAATGAAGCCATTTTCCTTGTGGATATAATGAAAAAATATCTGAAAGGAGTCTCTAAGCACTTATTCACGACCTCTATTTGACTATCTTTTTTAGGGTGATATGTCACACATTCGACCCCCTAAGTAACTTTTTAAGGGATGGAGCACACATTTTCCTCTTTCCTACAACTCCCTAAATTATTCGACTAAGGAAACCATTTCCTGGTGTTCACTGAGAGCTTTCCAACAACTTCAACCTTGTCCAAAATCGAGCTCAAGTTTGAAAGTTATGGCCTTTCCAAGTTTTTCGGACATCATTGGCTAATGGCCACCCCCTTTTCCACGTGGCATTACTTCCCTCATACCATCTGACATGGTTTTTTCATAACCCCAGTCTTCACCCCCTTGGAAATGACGTGGTTTCTGGTTGCAGGAGGTATCTCTCGATCTTCGCAAATACTGAGCCTTCGACCCTTCGTCGTTCTTGCGCAACTCTAAAACTTCCCCGAGACCTGAAGTCCCGAAGTATTTTTCCACACCAAGATCTATGGTGGAGTTGTATCCACCCTTAGATATAACGGTTGATGTTTATCCACACTTAACCCATATATTAAACTTGACAAGGGGGAAATGGGACCCACACCTAACTCGTGTCCAATACCACAATGCCAGATCGACCTGCCTAGTCATACTGTATCACCATGGCGTATGCGGTCCCATCCAATCAAGGATTGACACTTCAGTGGGGGAATTTAAGTGCTTCGGTTCTTCGACGTTTACCACACCCTCCTATATCCTCAAATCTCCCGAAGCCCCAGAGTCACAAAGTTTCGAAGTTACAGAACTCCTTACTCTATACTCTGGCCTTCAGCCTTCGTGATGGTTTCACAAATCGAACCCTATAATTTCTCAAAGTAAAACTTTTCCAAAGTACTTACATTGTCCTACTCCACTAGTTGATCAAACGGTGGAGAAAATATCCCTAACGAAGTCTTGATCTACGGTCCACATTCCTCTCAAATTCCTCCTCTAGATCTGACGGTTAGCGAAATTTCACCAATCCGGTATTTCAAGACCATTACCATTTTTAACCCTTCGATTCCCCAAAGGGTTACCTGTAGAAGGGGTCATAAAGTGGGGACGACTTCTTGTCGCCGTTTAATAGTACCGCTTACTCTATCCTTCCACTATACTCAATCTAATGGTTGAGAAGGATCCCAAAGGATCCTTAGATCAACATATCACGTTAGTTTGCAACTTTGACATTCATGGATTACAGATGTTTCAAACTCTTTTAATCCCGGAGTGGGTCAACATCGAATGACCGTAGTTTGTATCATATGGTTAGGAAGAATCCCGAAGGGGCCTTAGATCAATGACTCATGTTGATTTGCGACTTCGATGTTCGAGGATTCTAGTCATTTCAAACTCTTTTAAGCTCGGAGAGGGTCAACGTCGAATGACTGTAGCTTGTATCTGATGGCCAAGAAGGGTCTCGAAGGGTCCTTAGATCAACGAATGAGAAGGAATACCTGATCTAACGGTTATGACAACCCCCGAAAGGTAAATGGATGACTATGATAGCACGATCATTTTCCAAAGGGTCTTCCCTGTGTAATACTTAGCTCCTTTTTCGTGTAGCACAGAGTTCCTGGGTCTCGACCATATGGAAATTTGACAAGCCTGAGAGGGATATGCTCTTAAATGTTAACTGATATTTGTTTAAGCCCGTGGTTTTTGGGCCCAAGGTCACATGGTATGGTGGGTTGAGGGAAACGCCTTTCACATCTAGAAATCAAAGTCTATAACAGAAGAAAGGGATTTTGAGGGATGGACGAGTTCTGAACAGTCCGATAGATTCCGTCCCGACTTTGTATTCATGGATTTTATCATTGGACAATCCTTGTTGAGGTTTAGCACAAATAGATTTAGGAAGAAGGTCAACTCGCCATTTTCCCCAATTTCATTTAAAACCCATTGATAACAGGATTAAGCAAAAATCCATTGACAGAATATGGTATTCAAATTCTACTTCAAATTTCCCAGGTCACTAGGCCATCAAGATTACAATTTTTACCATTCAACAAGATAAACAATTATGCCATCATTTAGCTTAATAAAACTCATTTTATAACAAAACTAGTCAATACAATATAAACTCTAAATCACACTTATATGAAACTTGGAAATCAGTTGGCAACTACTGAAAGGGGTTCCCTTTTCCACCCAACCATAAGCATAGTTTCTCTTGGAGTATTCGTCAAATGGCCACCCCATAACTAGATCATGATGCCATGAGAGGGATTTTTTTTGATCTTAGCAAAAACAAGGGACAAAGGTTACTCTCCTTTTCCCACAGGAACTTGACAATCTAGTTTTCTATCCACTAAGCAAGGGAGCCTACTATGATTACTCACTCAATCACTGCCACTCTATTTATCAACTTGATTAGAAAACATTGTCCAAGCACTCATGTAACCAAAACAACTTATTCTCAATTCTCCTCCTCAGAACCAGAGAGCCTCACACACTCTCTCTCTTCTTCCTCTATTGGTCCTCTGACCCATTTGTGTGTCTTCTCCCTCTACTTCTGCCCTTTGCCCATGATTTTACTTTATTTTCTTTCCTTTCCTGGAAATATTTCGTGGGTCAGATCAAGAATTTTCCAGATGGTACTTTTCCCATCTCCCTCATTGACTCTTGAGGGAAGACATCCCAATTACCAGCCTGACTGGTAATTAAGTTTTCTAGGCCATAAGACTATTTTGGGTCCGTGCATTTATATCCAGTAGAGTACCGGCCTGATAGGGGTCATCTCACCATTACTGGTTCCCCTACCATCCCCTCTCATGTATCATGATCTATATGGAAACCCTCTTTCAACAGTCACGCCACAATTTCCTTTTTATTTAATAACAAAAAAATATACATTACCTTCTATAGCAGGGTTCATTGTCTATCCAACTTTCACATGACAAATTTTTCTATAGTCTAGTTCACAATAATAATAATATTTACAATCTGAGGGAAATGAGGGTGTTACAATCCACTCCCCCTTAAAAGGAAAACCACCCCGATGTTCTACCTGTGTGGTTTTTATGTACACCAATGAACAAAAATGGGTATGCTTGTTTCATGGCATTCTCCAATTCTCATGTAGCTTCATCTAGACTATAGTGTTTCCATTGCACCTTGACTTGGGTAATGGTTTCTTGATTTGGGTCTCTTTCTTGTCTAGTATGCATTGTGGTTCTGACAAGAATTCTCCCTCTGGTTCCACCTGGATCATAGACTAATAAATTATACGATTAGAATCATGTACATATTTCTTCAATAATGAAACATGAAAAAATTTTGCACTTTTACTATGTGAGGAAGTGTTAGTCTATATGCTACAGGTCCCATTCTATCCAGAATTTCAAAGGGTCCACAAAACCAAGGTGCCAGCTTGACATAAGTTCCCATTCTCAAGGAAATTCTCCTTGGTATGATTCAAAGATACACATGATCCCCTACTTTGAACTCCCTACGAGTCCTATTTTTTTTTGCATATCTCTTTTGCCTGTCTTGAACTATCTTCAGGTTTTGTTTTATTTGAACTATTTGTTGTTCCATTTCTTTTAATAGTTTTGGCCCAAGGGTTATTCTGTCTACTTGGTTATTTTGGCTAATTGGAATGTTGCACTACCTACCATAGAGAGCCTCAAAAGGGCTCATCTCCAATGACTCTTGATAGCCATTGTTATAAGCAAATTCTACCAGTGGTTGGTAGTCTTCCCACTTCTTGGGCTAATGCATAACATGCATCCTTAACATTTTCTCTATACTTGATTTGCCCTCTATGTACGTCCATCATTTTGAGGGTGATAAGATGTACTAAATAGTAATTTAGTTTCAAAACCAACAAACAAATATTTCCAAAAATTTGAAGTAAATTTTGTATCTATGTTTGATATGATTTTCTTAGGCATGCCATGTAGTCTAAATATCTCCTTCATGAAAATGTTAGCAATATCTATTGTCTTGCAAGTTGATTTTACATGGATAAAGTGAGAAACCTTGCTCATCTTATCCACAAATACCACAATGACATCATTTTGCTTGGTTGATTTAGGTAATCCTGTGATGAAATCCATGGAGATGGCATCCCACTTCCACTCTAGAATTGGTAGGGGATGCAATAGCCTTGTTGGGTGCCTGTGCTCCACCTTAACTTTTTGACATTATAAGCATTTATCCAAGTAATCATCTATGTTCTTCTTCATTCTTGGCCAATAAAATAGTTTCTTGGTGGCTGTGATCATTTTCCGGTAACTAGGGTGACCAGTCTATGGTCGTTTATGTAGTTCATCCATTATGAACCTCTTCAAGTCATCATAATTTGGAATATACAACCTACCATTGTAAGTTAATGGGCCATCATTCAACAATTGATAGCCCTTATACTTCATCCATGTGGGATCTTACTCTAGGAATGATTTCACAGTTTTGAAGAACTCATCTACTTCTTGTGCACTTTTGACTCTCTCTCCTTGATGTCTGATTCACATGTACTCACAATTTCCAAGTGAATCACCTTCATACTTATATTTAGGCCATCAAACACCCTATTTTCCTTTCCCTTAATATGTTTGATTTCAAAATCAAATTCACTAAGGAGAGCTATCCATCTAGCTTTCCTAGCATTGAGTTTGGGCTAGTCAAAAAAGTATCTCAACCCACTATGGTCTGTCATAAGCACAAATCTTATGCCTAGGAGATAATGCCTCCACATTTTTAAAGCATGTACTATGGTAGCCAATTCCAAGTCATGTGTCACATAATTTATTTCATGTTCATTTAATTTTCTGGATTCATAACAGATTACATGCCCTTCTTGCATGAGGACTCCTCCAAGTCCTTCTTTTCTGGCATCTGTACACACTAGGAAGTCCTTGTTTGGGTATGAAATTTTCAACACCGGTGCATTATTTAAAAGGTGTTTTAGTTGGTGAAAACTCTCCTCACACTCTGTTGTCCAAATGAATTTAACCCCTTTTTTTGTAGGGAGGTGATTGGACAACCAACCATGGAGAACCCCTTTATGAACCTACTATAGTATCATGCGAGGCTCATAAAGGATATTATATCAGAGAAATCCCTTGGTGTAGGCCAATCCATGATGGATTTTATCTTGTCAGGGTCAACTGCCACTCCTTCCTTAGTGATGGCATGTCATAAGTAATTAACCCTTTTAGAAAAGAAATCACACTTACTAAACTTGTCATAGAGCTTGTGCTCCCTAAGCACTTGAAGAAATGACTTGAGGTTCTCTTCATTCTCTTCTCCACATCCCCAACACTTCAAGGGTTCTCTCTTTGTATTATTAGTCTTTCCCGGGGCTGATCCCAAGGGTTTATTTCCACTCTGCGATGGGAAATTTTGTTGATACACACTTTTAGTAGGAAGGATCATCTTAGAGATTTTTCCATGGTTCTTAAATATTGAGGGTTTAAACCCCTTCTTATTGAATTCCAATTTTCTTTCCTTTTTCCAATCCTTATGAGGTTCTTCCTTGTGGTTGAATTGCTCATAGAAATACCTTTCCTTCCTAAAGGTGTCTTCTAAGGTCTTAGGTTCATCAAACTCAATCCTATCTCGAAAGGATTGAGGTAGTCCACTAATGAACCATTGTATCTTCATCTTTTCATCCTTGATATAAGGCACATACCTCATCAACTTAAGGAATTTGTTGTCATATTCATATTCATCTATGGTGGGTTGTCCTAGCTTGAGTTCATAGAATTCCGTAGTCTTTTCATCATAGTACCTCTCAGATAGGTACTTTTTCTTAAACTATTTCTCAAATTTTCTCCGTGACAACTCCTTCTCATGAATTCCTTTCACATTCCTAAGTTCCTCCCACCAGATGGAGACCTTTCCATTCAAGTTGAAAATGGCTATTCCGGCCTTTAAGTTTTCAGAGTAGTCATGGACTCTGAAATACTTCTTTAGGCCGAGTAGCCAAACTTCTGCTTCTTCCCCGTTCTTAATCTCTCCATCAAAAGTGGGTGGCTTAGCTTTCTTAAACTCTTCAAGGTCACGACCCTTAACACTTTTTCTCCTCTTTCTTCTCCCCTAAAGGGGTGAACTAGTCTCATTGCTAAAAAATTCCTTGGAGTTGTCATTTCCCTTACTAGAGGATTCTTCAGATGAATCCTTGACATTAGCATGCCTCTTGGCTCCATGTTGGGCCTTCTTCGAGGTGCTTATTCTTGTGTTGTTACTTTCAAGGCCATGTTTTTTCATCTCAAGTGGACTTTTGTTTTTCTTAGTATTATGTCTGTCCACATTACTGGCTATTGGCCCATGTTGCAACTTCCTTTGTATATCTAATAGGATTATTAGTAGGACTGCATTAATTTCAATTTATTTTTCCTGTTCTTTTATCAACATTTCATTGTCCACCTTACAACTTTGTAATTATGCCATAAGGATTCTTATAGTTTAAGCTAAATATGGAATGGTTTCCACCACCCTCCTCTCATCATAATCTTCTTCTCTATTATGTGAGCTTTCTCCAAACTCATGATGTGTCACCATTCTTTACGATGTAGTTTCCTCACTGTCCATGGACTGTTTGAGTGCTGATAACAACATTTTATGTTAGTCATTTGTCCTCAAATTTTATGAACTTTACGGTAATATTTGTAAGATAAAGTTAGTTTCATTATCCCACATATATAACATAAATCATGCAAATCATATTTAAAACATGTAAAAACAATAGAATGTCTCACTCTTTTCAGTATTAAATCTTAAATAAGCTCTTACAGGTGGGTAGGGTAGGTTACCCTACCCCTTAAAGGTTTTCTATTTGAATTTATTTCCGCTCTTTCATGAGCCCAAGCAAGCCAAGTGTTGTTTCCTTCTCTGATACCACTCTATCACACACCCGATCCCCTAAGTAACTTTTTAAGGGAAGGGGCATAAATTTTCCACTTTCCTACAACTCCCTGAATTCTTCGATTAAGGACACCATCTCCTGGTGTTCACCGAGATCTTTCCAATGGAGTCAACCTTGTCCAAAATCAAGCTCTGGTCTGAAAGTTATGTCCTTCTGAAGTTTTTGGGGCATCATTGGCCAATGGCCACCCTCTTTGCCACATGGAATCCGCATGGCTTTACTTCCCTCGTATCATCTGACATGGCACTTTTGTAACCTAGGTCATCACCCCTTGGCGATGATGTGGTTGCTGGTTGCAATAAGTATCTCCCAATCTTCACAAATATCGAGCCTTCGAGCCTTCGTCATTCTTCCACAGGTCTAAAACTTGTTGGAGACTTGAAGTCCCGAATTCTTTTTCCACTCTAGGATCTATGGTGGAGTTCTATCCACCTTTAGATCTGATGGTTGAGATTTATCCACACTTAACCCATAGCTTAAAATTGATAATGGGGAAGTGGGTCCCACACCTAACTCACATCCAATACCATGACGCTACGTGGACATGCCCAATCACACTGCATCACCATGGAGTACACGGGCCCATCCAATCGGGGCTTTACACTTTAGCGAGGGATTTTTGGCTCTTTGGTGGTTCAGAAATTACCACACCCTCCTATATCCTCAAATCTCCCGGAGCCCTAGAGTCTCAAAGTTCTGAAGTTTCAGAACTCCTTACTCCATACTTCGACATTCGACCTTTGGGATGGTTTCACAACTCGAACCCTATAATTTCCCGAAGTAAAAATTCGTCGAAGTAATTACACTGTCCCACTCTAATAGTTGATAAAACGATGGAGAAAATATCCATAATGGAGTCTTGATCTACGCTCCACATTGATCCCAAATTCCTCCCCTAGACCTGATGATCAACAAAATTTCACCACTATGGGATTTTGCGACTTCGAAACCATTACCAATTTTAACCCTTCGATTCCCCGGAGGGTTATCCGTCGAAGGGGTCATAAAGTGTGGATGACTACTTGCCTCTGGTCAATAGTACCACTTACTCTATCCTTCCACTATACTCAATCTAACAATTGAGAAGGATATTGAAGGATCCTTAGATCAACGACTCACGTTGGTTCTCAACTTCGGTCTTCGAATATTCTGGTCATTTCAAATTCTTTTACGCCCAGAGTGGGTCAACGTCGAATGATCGTATCTTGTATAAGATAGTCAGGAAGAATACTGAAGGGGCCTTATATTCACAACTCACACTGATTCACGACTTCGACGTTCAAGGATTCCGACCGTTTCAAACTCTTTTACGCCCATAGTGGGTCAACATCGAATGACCATAGCTTGTATTCGATGGTCATGAAGGGTCCTTAGATCAATGGCTGCAAAGGCGTACCCGATCTAATGGTTATGACATCCCCTAGAAGGTAAATGGATGGCTTCAATAGCACGATCATTTTTCAAAGGGTCTTCCCTGTGTAATACTTGGCTCCTTTTTGTGTAGTGTAAAGTTCTTGTGTCTCAGTCATATGAAACTTTGAAAGGCCCTAGAGGGCTACACTCTTAAATATTAACCGAGATTTGGTTAAGTCTGTGGTTTTGGGGCCCGAGGTCACATGGTATGGTGGGTTGAGGGAAACACCTTTCTCCTGTAGAAATCAAAGTCTATAATAGGAAAAAGGATTTTCGAGGGATGGACGAGTTCCGAACAATCCGGTAGATTCCGTCCCGACTCTATATTCGTGGATTTGATCCTTGGACAATCCTTGGACAATCCTTGTTGGGGTTTAACGCAAATATATTTAGACAGAAGGTCAACTCGCCATTTTCCCCAATTTCATTTAAAACCCATTGATCATAGTCCTCCTTTGCTAAACAAGATTAAGCAGAAAGCCATTGACAAAATATGATATTCAAATTCTACTTCAAATTTCCTAGGCCACTAGGCCATCAAGATTACAATTTTTACCATTCAACAGGATAAATAATTATGCCATCATTTACCTCAAGAAAATTCATTTTATAACAAAATCAGTCAATACAATATAAACTCAGAATCACACTTATCTAAAACTTGGAAATCAATTAGCAACTTCTGAAAGGGGTTCCCTTTTCCACCCAACCATAGGCACAATTTCTCTTGGAGTATTCCTCAACTGGCCACCCCCTATCTAGATCATGATTCCATGAGAGGGATTTTTCTTGATCTTAGCAACAACAAGGGAGAGAGGTTACTCTCCTTTTCCCACAGGAACCTCATAGTTCAATTTTCTATCCACTAAGCAAGGGAGTTTGTTGTGATTTCTCACTGAATCACTGCCACTTCATTTACCAACTTGATTAGAAAACATTGTCCAAGCACTCCGGTAACCATAAAAACTTATTCTCATTTCTCCTCATCAGAACTAGAGAGCCTTGCACATTCTCTCTCTTCTTCCTCTATTGGTCCTCAGACACATTCGTGTGTCTTCTCCCTTGACTTTTTCCCTCTTCCCACAATTTTCCTTTCTTTTCTTTCCTTTCCCAACAATATTTCGTGGGTTGGATCAGGAAGTTTCCATATGGTACTCTTCCCATCTCCCTCATTGACTCTTGAGGGAAGACTTCCCAACTACCAATCTGACTGGTAATTAAGTTTTCTAGGCCAGAAGACTGTTCTGGGTCTGCACATTTATATCCAATAGAGTACTAGCCTGGCATGGGTCATCTCACCATTATTGGTTCCCCTACCATCCCCTCTCATGCATCATGATCTATCTAGAAACCCTCTTTCAACAATCATGCCACAATTTCCTTTTTATTTAATAACAAAAATATATACATTACCTTCTATAGAAGGGTTCATTGTGTTTCCAACATTCACATGACAGATCTTTCTATAGTCTGGTTCACAATAATAATAATATTTCCAATCTGGGGGAAATAAGGGTGTTACATGATAAGCCATGCTCATATCTAATTGGGTGCCCTATAGTTTCAAGAGCTCATGCCATAATTTGTTAATGAAAGTAGGATCATGATCCTTGGCAATGGAATTAGGCATGTCATGTAATCTAAAAATATGATCCATGAAGACTTGTGCAATGGTGGATGAATTAAATGGGCGTTGTAAGACAAAAAGAAGTGGGCATATTTGGAAAGGAAGACAACAACCACCATGATTACATGCTTGTTTCTTGATTTAGGGAGCCCTAGTATAAAGTCCATGGAAATATTAGTCTATATAGTTGCAAGGATTATTAGAGTTTGGAATATCCCACGGATCCTCATTTTTTCACTCTTTCTCCTTTGATGTGTGTTACTCTTATCTAGGAATGTACGTATGTCCTTCTTGATGTTGTCCCAAAAGAATGAGCACTTGATCTATTCATATGTTTTTGGAAATAGTGGTTTGTCATGGGATGGGAATGAAATTCTTCTAACACCTATGATTTTAAATATGAGTTCCACACCAAAACAATATGTCATTTATACCTTAAGGTGTCATGTTTCTAGGTATAACCTGTAGGGGGGTTTGGGGCCTCTTGTTTCTATTGGATGAGTAGAACAACTTTAGCATTAGCTAGTTATTCATGGAGGACCTTGACAATTCAATATGGCACTGGTAACTATAAGGAAAATAGGGGTCCTTCCTTCTTGAATATTTTTGTGACAAGGTGTTGGCCACCATATTTCCCTTTCCCTTCTTGTAAATGATCTCATACTAATAGCTTAACATATTGGTTACCCTCTTGTGCTTCTTAGGTGAAGACAAATGTTGTTCCAAAAAA
>ML796918.1:858397-870438 GCA_009831015.1 Picea engelmannii | reverse complement strand
TACTTACGGACAACATCTGATAGTGTCACACTATGATAGGCCATGGGGTGGCCATGCTGTGTGAGAACGACACCCATAGCATAGTCTGAAGAATCAGTCTTAATCTCAAAGGGTTGTTGCAGGTCTGGTAGTGAAAGTATTGGGGCTGAGAACGAGCACTGCTTCAAATCATCAAACGCTTTTTGTTGGGGCCAGCCCCACGCAAATTTTTCCTTACCACCACCCCTAGTTATTTGGTTGAGAGCCCATGCAATATGGGAGAATCCCAACACAAACCTGTGGTAGAAATTGGCAAGGCCCAAGAAGCTTCGAAGCTCAGTGAGTGTGGTTGGGGCTGGCCAGTCACGGATGACTTGGATCTTGGCTGGATCCATATGTATTCCATGTTTATCAATGAAGTAGCCTAGGTAATGGACCCTGTCCATGCCGAAGGATCATTTTTCCAAGTTGGCGTATAGCTTATGTTGCCGCAGGGTGTGCAGAACCTGTTGAATATGCTGCAAGTGTTCGGCCCAAGTCTTACTATAAATGAGAATGTCATCAAGATACACCACTACAAAAGTATTGGTGAATGGTCATAGGATATTGTCCATCATCCTAATGAAAGTGGCTGGAGCATTTTTCATACCAAAGGGCATGACCAACCATTCAAAAAGGCCTTCCTTTGACTTGAAGGCGGTCTTCCATACATTTGTTTGTTTTATCGGGACCTGGTTGTAGCCAGACTTCAGATCAATCTTACTGAAGTATTTGGCCCCCATGAATTGATCAAGTAGGTTGTCGATTCAGGGAATCGGGTATCGATTTTTGACTGTGATTTTATTCAGAGCCCGATAATTAATGCAAATTCACCAGGTTCCATATTTCTTCTATACCAACACGATTGGGCTCCCACAAGGTGATGAGCTAGGATGGATGTGCCCCTTGTAGAGAAATTCTTGGATATGTCGCTTGATATCCTTATTCTGTAACAAAGAGTGGCGATAGACTGTCCCATTGGGTAGCGGTGTGATGGGGGTTAGATCGATGGGGTGCTTGACCTGGCAGTGCAGAGGTACCCCAGTAGGTGAGGAGAAGATATCCGAGTATTCTTCCACGACCTTATCTACTTTCTTCTGCTGTGTAGAGAGGTTGATCACAGAGACCTTGGATGTGGCTGTGATTTTTCTCTCATTTTGAGAGCAAATCATGAAGAAGACAAACTTCCTCGTCTGATATATGACCTTCCTGCATTGCTTAACAAAGATCCAGGAAATAACACTAGGTGGGACAACCTCGGGTATCCTGTACAATTTCCTGTTCAAAGTAATAATAAAAATACAAGGCCTAGACTCATATACAACATGAAATTTCCATAAATAAGGTTGGCCCAAAAGAACATCACAAAATTCGAGAGGAGAAACATCACACAATACCTCATCTTTGAAAGGCTTGAGTCCGTACGACAATAGACACTGTTGGCTAATGTGGAGATCACTTCCTTGGCGGAGCCATCCAATGGTGTAGGGTTGTGGGTGTGGCGTTGTCGTCAAGGCCAGTTGCTTGATGACCTTTGCTGAGATGAGGTTCTTCTAGATACCACTATCAATGATGAAGTGTAGTGGGGTGCCTTTTACCCACATCTGTGAATGGAAGAGGCGCTCTCCTTCTTCTGGCTCATCTGGTTCACCATGTTGGAGCTTGGTGGTAGCAACAGTGGCACTGGGTTCTGTGTCAATGATACATCTTCCCCTTTCTAGTTCTGACTCAAAGTTAGAACCTGCATCTGATTCATAGGCTTTCACATCGGCCACCAATGTTTTCTTTGAGCGGCAGTCAGCAGTGTTATGCCAAGGGCTCTTATGGAAGTCGCACCACTTCTTGGTATATTTCTTTGTCTTTCTGGTGTCCTTCTTTTCTTACGGCTTGGAATGGTTGTCCTGATACTGTCCATCTTTGATCTATCCTTTGTTCTATGGGTTGGGGCCGCCCTTTCCTGGATTTTTTTGTGAGTGGTTCCCCGGCCCAAATTGTCACGTCTTTTGTTTGAGCTTCTGCTAAATTTTGACGACATATCGATAGGCCGCGCCCAAGGATGAGATGTCCAAAAATTTTATTTTGGTCTGGATGTATCTATGCAAAGCACCACGATACTTGAGCACTATATGTCTGTCCGAATATTTGATACCCAACTTGGTGTGCAAGGTATGGAAGATATTTGTGAAATCTGGCACTGCTTGGTCTCTTTCTTGCCGCAGTGTGGTCCATTTGGTATACAAGTCGTCATAACTTTCGACGGGGTAGTATTGTTCCTTAATAGAATTCCTGAAGGATTCCCAAGTGGTTGTGACTGTAAATAATGAGGGTTCCTCTGTTTCCTTTTGCTCACAGAAAGTTGTCCACCAATCTTTGACATGGGGAACGACTTTGAGGAGCGTAAAAGTAATCTTTTCTCTATTCGAAAAGTTATGGATAGAGAAATACCCTTGTAGTAGATTCAATCGCTTGTCTACAACATCTATGTCTATATAACCTTCAAATATAGGAATATCGAAGTTTATTTGTACCTTGAAGGGGGCGGTGCCTCCACTCGAAGAAGATGCGTCACCCATTGGTAGTTGCTGAAGGATTTGTGCAAAATTATCCATCATCTCATTCCTCTGTTGCATGAGGGCTTCCTCAATCAATAGTTTGAAAGGATCTCCTGTCCCGTCATCTTTCTTTTCTCCTTCCATGAGAGTTTGCTTGGGTGTGCGAGAGCTTTTGTCCTCAAGAGAAACAAGTCGGAGACCCAAATATTTGTACTCCGACCTTGTTGGGGACATGCATTAAGACGACAACGAGAAGACCGCTCTGATACCACTGATCTAGATTTTATGAGTAGAATGAAATGACTACAGATTATTTCCATATGCTTAACACAAAATAATAGAGATATAGTAAAACTGGTTTTCTATTCAATAAGGAAATAAGTTGAAACTGTAAAATGCAGCATAAAACAAGCTTGCTGGAATGGTGGTGGCTTATCTCTGAGAAGAGATGTGACGGCTACGCTCATTCCCAAGAAGATGATTACAATGAGGCTCTTAAGGCCTTTTTACAATAAACAGGAGTTTCAAAAACCCTAAACATCCAAAAACCTAACCCTAGGAGATGAAGCGCCAAAAGTCATGTGGGCCCTATTTGGGTAAGTCAGTACATCAACTTCCCAGGGTCGTAACTTTTCCATACGATCTTCGTTTTAGGCGTATGATATCCCATTGAAAAGATCTATCTGAGGAATACAACATTTGGACAAAATTTCATGATGAAATTTTGCAACTACAACATACCCCAAAAAACGTCGTTTAGGGCCTCAAAACGGCTCCAGAAGTTCAGGACCCAAAAAACTGCTAAAAATAGTAAATTATCAAAATTGCTAGAAAGTTGTTTTGAGCCAGCTGGAAAAGGTGGGTGGCCATCGATATCCACCTAGATCACAAGGAGAAGAACATGGAGATTTAGCTGTCATATCTTATCCAAGATATATGAGAGATATGTGTGAGGATTTGAAGGGATTATATTTTGTAATAATGGGAAATGGGTTGAGAGAAAAGTGAATTTGTAATTATGAGATGTTTATCTTCTTTTCAAATCTCTCATGTATAAAACAAAGTGCCCTCTCTTCATTAGGGGAGGAGAATTATTATGATGTAAGATTTGTTCTTAAGAGAGAATTATTATGATGTAGTTTGAGAGAATTATTATGATGTAGATTAGATTCATGAAAAGACTCTTTTTGTAAACCTACTTGTTGGAGATTAATGCAACATTGAATTTAGTGATTTTGTCTCTCTTAGAAGTTAACATATGGTGATCTAAAATATTTCATGTTGGCATCGGCAAGGGCCACCGATCCATCTTGGAAAATTTGGATCTCCATATTTCACCATACATGAGCTTTAATAGAGAATTCCACTTGTTAGTTTATTTGATCCAAGAGATAGAATCAAAGTTAATCTTTTCTTTTCATGAGCCATCAATGAACATGTCCATCACCTGAGCAAGAGCTTTTGTTTTTTTATGAGTTTTGATTTCCATCTTTTGAATTGTGTGAAGATTGTTATTTTTAAAGGTGTCTTGGTTTCTAAATGGTTTTCTTATCTAAGCTATACTAAAAAGACATAGGAAAATATCTATTATCGACACATATAGTGCATCAAATCTACTGATTATGAATCCTGATTGATAATTTATGTTTGGTAATATATTATGCATATAATTGCACCAACAATGCCACACCCCCAACCATACACCATTAGATGGTTGAGATGGGGATGAGACATTTGTGTCAGACAACAATGTCACATGTCCTATGGCATAAATCCCTTCAAGGATGAGGTATTTTGTGTGTTATCACTAACTAAATTGGCTAAGATGAGGAGGAAACTCACAAAGGTAACAACATAACCACTTTAGAGATGAAACTATCTTTTTAGTTCTGAGAGGGGTCTCTCTTGTCACTTTGTCTCTAAAGATGAATTTTCTTTGAATATAAGTGGTTGGGTTTTTGAATAGGTAAAGGGATTTTAAAGGTTTGATGGCAAGAAGGAAAGGAACCTATTCTGGAAATGGAGTCAAATCTTTGAAATAAAATGAAAATAGTGTTTGGTAAATAGAACTCTCAAGGAAGCAAAGGCTAGGTAGGAAATGATCTTTCGGTTTTTTAAATTGATATTATATAATGTAAGAAAGAGGAAAAAATATAACAATATTCATAGCACCGTTAAGATGAATTCTGATGAGTTAAGAAATAATAGACAATATTTGAATCACTAGAATCTAACACACCTTTTAAGATGAATTTCAGACCATTTGATATTCAATTCAAACATATGAGCATAAGAAGATGAAAGATAGAGAAACAAGAACATGCATGAAGGAAAACATACTTAGATTATTACCACTAGAATCTTTGGTATGAAAAAGATCTGGACATCTGCACTATCTTTTCATTCAAATTCAGAAAACTGTATACAATGTTCAATGAAAAGTTTTCCTTTTTATTTCTACCAACCTTGAATACACCATAACTTACAATATTTATACAACAATTGATTTCATTCCATTTGAACTGATTACACTAGAATATAAAATTTTAGTTTACAAAATCTAGGATTTGTGAATATTCCTGCAGTTTGGTCCTTTATCTTCATCCTTTGACTTTGACTGTGTCTTCATTTGATTTGCCTCCTTTTTTTCGACAACTAGAAATCATTTACTTGGTCCTGGGAAACAATATATTTGGTCTTGCTCAATATGACTATTTCCTTCCATTTAAATTCGAAAGGAATCTCATAATATGTCATTTCTTTCATTGGAATTTCCAAGTCAATACAAGTGGCATAAGAAATGACAGGTAGACAAAGTTTGATTATCTTAAACTAATTTAAAATTTCAAAATCTGTACTCAGTTTATCAGCTAAACTAGCCCCTTTCAAACCCTCCTCCAGGGTTTCAAATTTGGATTGGTCCATTCTTAACTGAGTCAAGAGTGCATTATATTCTTCTTGATCATGAAACTTACCTTTACCATCCCAGAATTATGGAAGGCCATTTATGAACAATTCTTCAAATAAATTCTTAAAGTCTTGCACACTTTGTTCCATATGTGTTTCTTTATTCAAGACTAATTTCAAAAGATTATGTCTTGCAATAATCCTTCTGTCCCAGATGATCAATGTAGTCCTGTATTTTACTCCAATGGTATGAATATCTATAGGAGGATCTGAGTTGAGAATATTAATGGCATTTTTGCCCATTCAGATGGATTTTTGTATAAAGTCCCATTAACAACAGTGCATCTATGTTTGGTTGTGATTTCTATATTATCCTTATCACTTACAAAATTTAAATATGATCTAAATTTAGCAGCCTCAACAAATATAGAATATCATATGATGTGTTTAGCTCCTTGCAACATACTTTTACCTCTTAATCTTGAGTTCAATTTATTAATCCTCTCATGCAAGGCTACATTTTCCTTTTGAACTTAGGATATCTTTTCATATTTTGTGCGCACTTCCTACTCCAATTTCTCCATGTTTTCCTTTAATCCTTTGATCTCTCCTTCTTTCATAATGACTTGTGACATATCATGAACAATGTCTTCAGTGGTTGATCCAATTCTTGCACCAGGGGCTGAAACCATGGCTCTAGTCACCAACTCTACTTTTTCTTGAGACCATTCCATATTTTCCTTTTCCAGTTGCAAAATCTTAGCATTATAATCCATTGCTTCTTTCTGAGATGTTTATTTTTCCTTCTCTAAATCTACAAATTCTGCTGTCTGTGGGTGTTTTGTAGTAGACATCCTACTTTTTCTTCAAACTATGAATTATTTTATCTTTTTCATCCAATAAAAACTTCACACCTTGATATCCTTCAGACTCAAGCCTTTTAATTTGAGTCTACCAAGCTTTGTTGGCTGCTTTTTCTTCTCTTAGTTGTCCTTCTAATTTTGCAGCTAAGGATGTTAGCTTTGAATTTTTCAAATTTAAACTCAAATAATCAGAATACAACAAATCATTAACATGCTTATGGAATTGCACTTTGTGAGGGGCACTTATCTTGTCATATTTAATTTTAATCTCAGATAATTTATCCTCTTCTGCAACTGCAATATTAAAAGTTTTCTTTTCAATATCCCTCATAGTGAACAAGAAAGATTTCTGTTGGGAAAAAATTTCCACTTCAGGAAACAAATCCCTCATTTCACCCAAAGCCACATTTCTTTTTTCAGCATATTGTTTTGCTAGGGCTTCTCTGAACTGATAGGCTGTATCAGGTGCTTTATCAAAATAATATTTTTGACTATGAAAGGCTCTTGATTTGCCTTCACTTTCAAGCTGACTTCTTTCCTCAACTTCTACAATATTGGTACCACTTGCCACAATGTTCAAATTCACTTGATCTCTAGGTCCTTCATCTTCCAAATCTACAATCTTCTTTGCATGAAAAATTTTCATCTTCTTTTTAGCAGTTTGTTCAACATCAATATCCATAGTCTCTAAAATAGTTCTTTTGTTGTACACATTGGATTTGGGAATTCTAATCACTAACTTTTGAGGAGCTTGTTGTGTTTATACTTGCTGCAAAGGTGCTTCCACATCAATACACACTTCCATATTAGCTAATTTGTCCAAGCCTTCAACATACTCATGTTCATAAGGTGCATTTTTATTCATCTGTCTTCTCTTGTATATGATCTGATGTGGATCATATTTTCTTTTTGCATTTCTGAAAAATCAAAATATTTGAGTGTTTCCTTAACTTGTGATAAACATGATCTTGACTTAACAAGAAAAGGACCAATAACAAAGGGAAATTTAATGCTAGAGGCTCTGTGCAATTTGATGAAGTTCTTTGTCTCAGAGATGATTCTCTGCATGGTTAACTCAAGAGAAAAAATGTCAGGAGTTAGGAAAACATGTATCAAGTAATGCGACTCATGAAAACCATATACCATAATCACTGTTGAATGCATAAAAAGTAACCAGTCTCCTACTCTATTTTCTGGATTTGGCTGCAGGTGAATTTTCATGTCCTCCAAATCTCTAGGTAAACTTGCATTAAAAATAAGAGAATAGATTCTTCACGTGAACTTGTTGATGAATATGTGCAAAGTGATTCTTTTACATTTAGTAGATACAAAAGATGTTTAAGGTATTTCTCCATGGTTACTTGATAAGAATTTTTTTAACAACTATGTATAATATTTGAAATGTCTCAAAGAGTTGAAATTCACTAGCTTCTTGTGAATGGTGTCAGCTAGGAATTCATCAAAATTAATTCAGACTGATTGACCATAATTGGACTTGAAAAAATTCAAAAGAAAACCAAGCATGACTTCAACAACATATTTATTACTATATAGAAATAGGACCTGACTCAACAGGGAACAGACCCACTGAACTTCAATGACAATCATGTTGGTACTCATTAGTAAAGAAAAACTCTCTGACATTTGTTCACGTTTAATGATTTGTTGTAGAAATTGACTTTTGAGATTTGGACGAAATTCTATGTAAACCCTAATCATCTTTTCTTTGTTGAATGACTCATAATGAATGGAAGAATCTTCTGGTATATTGACTATCTCTCGAACTGATAAAATATCTATTCTACACAGGACTTGAGACCCCTGTTTATTGATAATTATTCTTTTTGCATGGGAATATTGCTAAGCGCACCAAGATACAAATTTAAGAAATGGGAAATAAATCTCGACAACATATGGGACAATGGAGGCTTGGACTGCTTCTAAAAATGGAATATTATTTCCCTTTATATCATCCAAGTTGCTTTGAGACATAGAAATGGGGGAAATAGTGATATCATGATAAAATACATTTGCATCTCTATCAATTAGGGTTTCCTCATTACCTTCAGGGTCTTGCTCTGCTACTGACAATACTATGGAACCATGGAGATAAGATAAATACCTGGAAGTGAACTGTAATGGCGCAAAGTTGGGATGCAACATAAAATGGTGGTCACGACAGTGTTCCAATGGTTCCCATGTTTGAAAAATAATAAATAATAAAAATGTTACATCGATACTTTACACTTTTCAATTTGTGAAGATGTGGATTGGCGTTTTTGGAACAACCCACTTATCATTCTGCAATCAACCTGACACTGACACATAGCCCTCAATGGAAACCATGGTTTGGATTGCGGGACCACCCTTCATAATTATCCCCCACACAACTTCAAATTCCATAATGCTTCCTCGCCGTCGATTTTGATGGATCATGATCAAAGTTATTTCGGGTTCAATCTAATTAATTTCTTCGTTAAATTTAACTGCTTTGTGCTATTTTTAACCTTCCTATCAATTTTTCATGCCTCCAAACCGTTTAGTGCCTTTACTAATTTTAGAGCCCCGACCCTATGAAACAATATTTTTTTTATGGTGACTAACATGGGATCCAACTGGGGATGGCATCCTCCCTGTGAGGCGCCAAAGAACCGTAGATACAATATCCTTATTCATTGGGCTATTGTTGAAACTTTCTGAATTTTTTATGAAAAATAGAAACCTACATACCTTATCTATTTCAATTCACACGAGTTACCTGCAACAAAACCTTAGGGCCTTCTCTTCGGGCTTCAAATTTTATTGAGATGAAAAAATTTAACTTCTCTATCTTGAAAAATAACAATGGTTATTTACAATGAAATGGAAAGAATAAAATACTTTTAAGAAAGGTAGTGTTTGAAAAACCTGCCATTTACAGGTCCTCCACCAATAAGATTTCCATTGAGTTCTTGCAGCAGATAAGAATTTCTCCCATGAAAAGAAACAATTCTGAGTGGTCCTAAACAAAGGTGATCAAAATTTCCATGCTTCCCTTTATCTTCACTTCTTGCATCCCATTTCATCACCATATCGTCTTCCTTAAAATCATCAACCTTTGTATGTCTATCAAAGACCATTTTCATTTTTTCCCGATGCAGTTGCGAGTTGTTGAAAACTTGTTCTCTCATTTTCTGCACATGAATCAATTGATTTATCCTTCTTTGAGCATCATTTGGTTCAACTTCCTATTCTTGCAGCAACTTCATCCCTGGTAACCCTAATGAAGTAGGGAAAACTACATATGTGCCATATATAATTTGAAAAAGGTGATGTAGAAATAGACCTCTTGGTGGTGATCCTATAAGCCCATAATGCATAAATAAGCTTCTTGTTTTCCTATAGAATTTTTTTAATAATTCTTGTCAAGCTCTTGTTGGATGACTCAACTAATCTATTACCCTGAGGGTAGTAAGTTGTGGAATGACCCAGGGTTATGTTGTAATCACTACAAAACTTTTCCATTCTCTTGGAATTGAATGTTGTTGCATTATCATTTATGATTTTGACCGGACAACCAAACCTAGACAAAAAATTTCTTTCAAGAAATTGAATAATAACAACATTAGCGGCTTGCCTTGTTGGAACTGCTTCAATCCACTTGGTGACGTAATTTGTAGCTGTCAATATCCACTTATGTTGAGATGAATATGGTGTATGGATCTCTCCTATAAAATCAAGGCCCCACTGCATAAATACTGCTTCAACATAAATAAGTTTTAATGGCAAGGGATGCAATTTCCTTTTGCCATAAAAAATCTGACACTCATGACAACTGGACACCTCCTTGTACACATCAGAAAAAATGTTGGATTAATAAAATCCTGCTCTCAATATCTTATGCACAATGTTTTTCTAGTAATGGTGCCATCCACAATCACCTTTATGAAGTTATTTTATAGTCTGTTTAACTTCTCCTTCCAATAAACAACTTAGTAAAATTCCACGCAGATCTTTGCAATACAAAGAATAATCTAGAATACAAAATTTTGCTTCTTTTAACTTCAGAAATATAGCCTTTTTCTTGTTCAATTCAGGAGGAGCTTGTAAATTCCTTAACACATAGATAATATCAATATACCATGGAGATTCAAGGAATTTCTGGGATACTTGTGGGACTGTCTCTTTCTTTGAATTTTCTGACAGGTCAACAATAAAATTTATCCCCAAGACATCATAATTTGAATGTGTCATCAGTTTAGCAGGCCCCTAAACTTTGATCGGGTTTGTAGGATTTATCTCAAGATCATACTCTAACAAGACAACTATCCATTTTCCTTTTTATCCTTCAGGATTAGACTAAGTGAATATGTCTTTCACAAAATTGCTAGCCACAAAAGCAACAATTTGAGAATGTAAGATATAAATTCTGAATTCTTTGAGCGATTTTACCATTGCATATGCTTTCTTCTCCATGATGTCATACTTCAATGGAGAGCCTCTTAGAGTTCTGTTGTAATAGGATATGGGCCTTTCAAAATTATTTTCATCTCTTTGCAACAAGACATCAACAATAGTGTGTTCTGATACAAAAGAGAACAAGATGAAATCCTTTGCAAAATCTGGATTGGCCAATACTAGTGCCTTGGTCAATGCCACTTTTATATCCTCAAAGGATATTCTGAATTCTGAGTCCACTTTATCTCACTTCCTTTTCTGAGAATGTTGGTAATGTACTTTATGATTTCAACCAGATTGGGGATAAACCTCCTCAGAAAGTTTACTCTTCCAAGAAAGGATTGTACTTCCTTTTCCCTCACAGGTGTATCAATCTTGACAATTGCATCCACTCTGCTGGGATCTATCTTTATTCCTTCTTTCGAAATGATATGACCAAGTAGTTTCCCCTCTTTCATTCCAAAGTTAGATTTCTTGGGATTTAATGAAATGCCAAATTTCCTACATTTCTGAAAAAACCTTTTCAAATGTTTTAGATGCTCATCATCAGAATCTGAAAACACAGTAATATCATCTAAATAAATGGAAATGAACATATCTTTCTCATCAACAAAATCCATGTCCATATCCCTTTGGAAAGTTTCCCCTGCATTCATGAGCCCAAAAGGCATCTTGGTATACATGAATGTACCCCAGGGTGTTGTGAAGGTTGTCTTCTCTTGATGATTAGGATGCACCATAATTTGGTTGTATCCATAAAAACCATCAAGAATTGAAATTTTCTTTGATCCAACCACCTTCTGCAGAATGTAATCCATCTTGGGGAGAGGATAATTATCTTTGAGATAAACTCTGTTCAGGTTTTGAAATTCTACACACAACCTGATTTCACCACTTTTATTTTTGTCAGGAACTAAGTTATCCAACAATTTAGAGAATCTTAAAGACACTGTAATCTTAGAATCAAACAACTTTCTTACCTCTTTCTCAATTAATGGAAACAACAAAGGATTAATCCTTCTCAATTTCTTCTTGAAATATTTTTGGTCATATTTAATTGGAATTACATGCTGAATCACCTTAGTGTCATAAAGCTTCAAATCCTCATAGATCCAGGAAAAAACATCTAGAAAATCCTTCATTAGGATGATATATCTTTCCTTGATTTCTGGATTGAGTGTCTTGGATAGTTTGATGATTTTGTGATTTTCCTGAGTCCCAATGTTACAATCCTCTATCTCTTCATCATTTGTAGTGACCTTGG
>ML796918.1:829106-846326 GCA_009831015.1 Picea engelmannii | reverse complement strand
TTGGTCTAAGATATTACTTTGCGGAACTATTTTTATGATATCAATGTAGTGGTAGTAGTTGAAGCTACTTCTGATACCTTGTAGAGTTGAACTCCCAAAGTAACAAGGACACTGTGGAAACATGACTCATAAATAGAGTGATGCTTCCACATATATGGTTCTCCTAAAATAACATCATAGACTTCAAGTGGGGAAACATCACAGAATACCTCATCCTTGAAGGGATGGATGCCATAGGACATGAAACACTACTGGCTGACACAAATGTCTCATCCCCATCTCAACCATCTTATGGTGTATGGTTGGGGTTTTGGCATCATTGGAAGCTTCAATATCTTGAAAAACTTGATTGAGATCAATTTCTTATGACTCCCGCTATCAACAAGGAAATGAAGTGGGGTTCCCTTTCCCCACATCTTTGAGTGGAAGAGGTGTCCCCTCTCTTCAAACTACTCTGGCTCTTCTGGTTGTATTGTTTTGGTCATGATGGTAGCAGTGGGTTCAACATCGATGATTGGTTTCCATTTATTTTTCTCTCAATCAAATTTTGAGTCAGTTTCTAATTATTTTCTTTGATCATGGCCACCAATGATTTTTTTGAGTGACCTTCATCGATGTTGTGCCAAGGGATTTTGTGGAACTCACACCACTTTCCGGTTTCTTTCTTAAACTTATCGCTACCATTCTTTTCCTACATATTGGGATGGATCTCTTGAGGTTTTACTTCCTTGCTTATATGTCCTTCGTTTTGTGATTTAGGGTTTCCTTTTCCATGCTTCTGTTGTGGCATATTTTAAAACTATAACTCTTACTTACTTTTTTGCTTGAATTCATGCTCGATTTTGAATGCATATCGATAAGAATATCCCAGTGAGATGTCCAAGAAATCCATATTTGTTTGGATGTACTTGTGCATACCACTATGGTACTTCAAAACTATGTTCCACTCAAATTATTTGATACCCAACTTTGAGCACAAGGTATGAAAGCTATTAGTGTACTCTAGCACCATCCGGTAACTTTTCAAACATAGAGTTGTCCATATCATGTACTATTCATCATAGTTTCTGATAGGGTAGAACTTCTCCTTGAGTGCATTTACAAAGGCTTCCCAAGTGGGTTCTCTCCCAAATGACATAGATTCATTCATGATGTACCTCTCCAAGTAACCTTCCCACCAAGATCTAGTATGGGGAGGGGATTTAAGGACTGTGAAGGTAATATTTTCACTCTTGGAAAAAGTTTGGACAGAGTAAAAACCTTCTAGCATATTCAACCATTTTTCTAGAGCATCTCCATCTATATACCCTTCAAATAAGGGGATATCAAAATTCACTTGTACCTTGAAGGGTTTTTCACCTTTGAAATAGATGTTTGTCAAATATTCCTTGGCTTCCATCGATATTTTTTTAAGGATCTGAGGAAAGTTTTCCATCATCTTTGTTCTCTGTCACATGAGAGATTCCTCGAGAAATGTCTCGAAAGAATATCCTACTCTGTCATCACTCTTTTATTCTGCCATGGGAGGTTGTTTGGGTTGGAGTGAGTGGTTTTCCTCAAGATAAACTAGCTTGATACCTAACTCTGTATACCCTAACCTCATTGGGGAAATGCTCTGAGAAATGACAAGGAACATACTTCTCTAATACCATTGATACATATTGTGTTGAGAAATAAATGAGACAAAAAAAGAATGTAGTAGATAACACATAAATACAGTGAAACCCAACTTCTATTAATGAATAAGATAGAAAAGCATGCTAGAAGACAAACTAGAAGAATGGGATAGATTATCTCTGAAAATAAAGAGATGTTGGCTATGCTTCATTCACAACAAGCCTTACATCCCACTCCATTTCATGCTTAAAGGAAGTCCTTCACCTCAATTATATATGAGAGAGTGAGAGGAGAATAATTCCCATGATGCATGTGGGATAAATTGGTCTAATTTTACCAAATGACATAGGCATGTAAAACACTAGGACTTCCCAGGTGCTCACCCATCCCAATACTACTCTATCCTGAGTGATCTTAACTGGAAAGTTATAATTTGATCTGGTGCATCAACACTATGTTGTAGGCATGTACATAAGACCATTATGAAATCATTACATGATGTTTGTAATTAACAAATGGAGATGAAATTACATTACATTCCCCATCAAAAAGGTGAATATTGTGGTTTATCAAAACCACGAGCTCAAAAAAATTGATTCAGAGGAAACGATGGATGACCACCGAGATCCACTTGAATCAACAAGGAAGAAAATGTCGCAGATTGAAGATCAGTAAGAATGTTAGTAATAGGGAGATAACCACACAAATTGAACAATGATAAAATCTTCTCGCAGGTTTAGAAGAACTATGCGCATGGACAATGCAGACCATCTGCATTGGTTCAAAGTTGTAGGGATGTGGTTGTTTATTAAACCAAGTGAATATTGTATGCACATATTATCGCAACCTATGAGCCAAAGACATGACTGTTTCTGATATGTGGACAATGAGCCTTGTGGATATTGTAAAATAACTTCAGGTAGTGATCCTCTGCAATCCCACGACCTGTAGATGACATAAACCCATCCCCTATGAAATTTTCCTCTATGGACCCCCCCACAGTGGATCCAACCCTTGTTGGTACTTACCTTCATCATTTTATCTATCAAGTAGTTAATCTTTCCCAAAATATCATTTCAAACCCACACCACAAATATTATGCCCCCAAAATGATGCAAAATATTATTGAAACTGCACTGCAGGTAAAACGCAATCGATATTGAGAAACCGATCAAGGATTTATCCAAGAACCCATGACACATAGAACACACAGAGGAATATATGGAGAATACCTCACACAGGTTTCCTCCTACCAAAGTGATAATACATAAAATCATGTGACCTTTAAAACCCACAACCCGCAAATCTACTAAGTGAATTCTCTGCAAAACGTATGAGTCGTTGCTCATCAACTTCATTTAAAGTTCCACAAACCTGTATCTAGTCCCGAAAACTTCCTTACTACGAAAATATGTCTCCAAACATAATACTAATGATAAATGACATGACCATTCCGATACACGTATCATTCAACATGTCGTGTCACATGCATAAAATCCTTGTGTAATGAGAGAAGTACAATATAGTACAGGGAGTCCTAGATAGACATAGGACAAATCTAGGTAAATTAAGTTATTTCAGTACATAGTCTAATAATTATCCATGGATTTTTAGGTTCCGAGAGATCAATGCAATAAGTAGAGATAAGGGAGAAATTTAATTACCATGTGCAAAACCTGATAAATCATGGTTATACCAAAAGAGAGACAAGACATACAGGTTACATGCATTAAAGGTAGATCCACCAAAGGCACACAGGAGATTACAGGTTTAAGGTAAGATGTGAATCACCAGTGCTAAAATATTATATGGACCCCATATAGTTAATTCCTGAAGTTTCCTTTCAAGTGAGAAGAATTGAATTAGATAGTGATAACAACACTCTCATCTCGTCGTCACACTTCAAAGCAAATTGTGCAGAATGGTTATAAAAGGAAGAAGAGGACAAGGAGATTTCATTTTTTAGAAAATAGAGGAATTATAGTGTGCTTTTGTATGGTCGTAACATTAAGGGAGTTTTATTCATTCTCCTGGTTATTTCCACTAGGAGGAACTACCGGGATATGATAGTGCTAGACCAAGGAGGAACTTCACTTATTTTCAAAATCACCAGAGCACATGTTCTCAAAGAACACAAGATGCATCTAGAGAGATGGAATCAATACACATTCCCACCTAAGCTCCATCCAAATCAAAATGAATAGCCAAGTATTTATCATGCATTAGGAGAGAGGTACGAAAACAAAGGTTGACAACTATTTTTCTTCACAAAAGGAGAAGGATGGAGAGAAAGCTCGTGTTTCCTTCTTGGTAAACTAGGCCACTTGAACAATCACGACAGGTCCGTGATCAATGAAGATGTTTTCTAGTAGTTGGTCATCATCTGGACCAAATTTTTAGGCGAAGAGCTCTTTGTTTCCAAATATTTCAAGTTTCTCACCTTCCCAGGGAGATCACAATAGGAAGGAATATTATGTGATAATTTTTCTTTGTTTTGGGAAATAAAAAATGTAATGGGAATTGGAAGAGTAGGGAAGTTGTAGCATTAGTAACCAAAAAATTGTGTAGTTAGGAAGGTCAACAATCCACCTTCAGGTATAAAATAAGTTTGATGTAACCTGAGAAAGGGGGTGGGTGGAGAACTGAAATTGGGTATTGTATAACTTTTTATCAGACTCAAAGGAAGATAATAAATCTCTTTGCTTGTTTTATTCTTGAAAAATAACTATTTCTTTGAGGGAGAATAATAAAAAGCAATTTCATGATTCATTTATTCAATGGTAAACTATAATTGACAATTGTTTTTTGAAAGTGTTTTCAATTTGTCATTCTTACCAATTGTCATTTGTAGAGAATAACTATAAATGGATTGTGAATTCAATTATAGGAGCATGAATATGGTCATACGTATGAAAACAAGTATGCAATATGATTTGATTATGTAAAATAATAATTATTTATGTTTTACACATTAAATTATACACCTGTAATTGAATCTAATACTGTTAGAATAGGATTGTAGTTGCTCATTACTATAGGATTGCATTACCTTATTAGAATAGTTTTGCATTTAGGGTTTATCCTAGATTGGATGGAAAAGTCTCGCTTTTGAGAGAAATTCATTTAGTTAGTGGTAGTCAGGCCCATATATTGGTGGAGTTTATTATTTAAATAATAGTGGGTCTAATTGGGACCTACCATCGGGTAACTCTCCCTTATGTCGAAGTCGGGATTTTCGCCCGCATCAACATGGTGAGGATTGGTGTCTCTAGTATATTAGTTTCTGCAAATATATGTAAGAGTATGTTGGTGCCTACCAATATTTTTACCAATGGTTATTGGTGTCTCCAGTAGGTTGGTTCCTACAAACATTTTTAATAGTAGTTTGGTGCCTACAAATAATTATAAATAGATTTTTTTTTGTTTTCTCCTGAAAGGGTTTCCACATAAATTTTTTGCTCCATGTTCTGCAATTAATATATATCACTTGTGATTGTTTTCTTATGGTTGATGAATGTTTGAAAAGGTAAAATATTGTCTTATACTGATGCCCCCCCCTCTCAGTATAAGTGTGTGCTCATCAATTGGTATCATAGCGGATTCATTTGGAAAGAGTCTAACCACTGGAAGGTAGATCTTGGGAGCACATATGGAAATGGAAACAAAGATTGATACTTCATAAAATAAATAAAAAGGGAAAGAAATGATGGATTTAGAAGAGGATAAAATTGTCAAAAAATATGTGGAAGTGGATCTTGAAGAACTCGTTTGTGCCCTAAGAGAAATATAGAAGATTAAGAAAAAGAAATTCAAAAAAAGGATCAACTGCAAAAATATGAAGAGGAGGATCGTGATGGAAAAGAAAATATGTCAAAAATACTTGAAGAAAAGGAGAATACTATTATCAGCATAAAGATTCAACTAGAAGAGGCAAAAACGACAGAAGAAGTAGTGAGAATCCAACTGAAGGAAAAGGAAGAAAATTGCAAGAAGCTAGAAACTGAAATTGTTTCTGTAATAAAGGAATTGGATAAGTCAACTACTCAGTTGAATAGAAGGTTGAAATTTGAAAAGAGCATTGAAATCTTAGATGATATCATCAAATTCCAAAGGTCACCACTCATTAAAACTGGTCTTGGCTATGATAAGAGTTAGATGACAACCGAATAATATTCAAAATATACAGAGCCACTAAAGAATCAAAACGAAGGAAAATATAAAAGAAATGTTGATGTACTGAAAAGATCCATTAGTGTCAAAGACAAAAGAAGGACCAAAAAGGATGTTCCATGGAAAATTGACATTACTCTCAAAGACAACAAGGACAAATTTAGAAGATATTTTCCACCAAGATGGCCTCACACAACTCAACACCAAAACTCTTTCCTTGGTTATTGTTTTTATTACAATAATTTTTTTCATAAGGAAATAGATTGTATAGCATATGGAAGAAATGATCATGTATGGAAAAAAAATAGAATTACTTATGGGTTCTCAAATACAAACTATAATTCATTTGATCCATTAGTTTATTACAATGTTGTATGTTATAAATGCAACAACTAAGGGCATATATCACTTTTTTGTAGAAGTGTCCCAGTGGAAACCTATATACAAAGCAAGGAAGAAGATACCATTTCCAAACGAAAGAAAGAATCCACAAAAATTTGGAAAAATAAGTAGGATCAAGAAGATTAGAAGAAGGAGAAAGAATTTAAAAAATTATAACGAAGAAAAGAGGAAGAGAAAGAAAAAGAAGAATAAAAAAAACTAAATATCTAGAAGATACAAGATACAAAGAAGAAAAAGAAGAATAATGTCAAAAGAATATTCATTTCACAAACCAATTATATCAAGGAAATGTTGAAGAAGTTCATAATGGAAGTTTGTGCACCGGGAAACACACCCATGATTTGATTCAGATTATTTTTAGAATGAAATGAAGGCAAAGATATAAAAATTAAATGTATAGAAATATTACAATAAACACAAAGATACAGTAATGCACAACTTTTATTAATGAGAGAATGTACAGAAACTGTAAAATTACAGAGTGAATGACTCACTAGAATTGTGGTATCTTATCTCTTAGAAGAGATGTGATGGCTACGCTCATTTGCAAGAAGATGATGATGTTTGCAATGAGGCTCCAAAGGCCTTTGTAACACAGATAAAATCCAAAACCGTAACCCTGAAAGATGAAATGCCAAAAGGTTTGTGGGCTGCTATGGGGGTAGTTGATATGTCAACTTCCCAATGGAGTAACTTTTTCATATGATCTCCATGTGGGGTGCATGATAGCTCGCTGGAAAGGTATATATGAGGAATACACATGTTTCCATCACACTCTAGCTAAATCCTACAGTGTGACTGTGGAAATCCCAAAAAAACGTCTTTTAGGGACTCAAAATGGCCCTAGAAGTTTAGGACCCGAAAAACTGTAAAACAACTACCAAGGTGGAAACCCCTATTTTGAGCTAGTGGAATAGGTGGGTGGCCATTGATTTCCTCTTGGATAATTCTTCCCCCTTAGGAAGAAATGGTCCCCCATTGCATCAAGTTCCCATGGAATATGGGGAAGCTTTTTCCGAATCTGAACCTTGGTGAACTGTTTTCCTTGTTGAAGATGTTGTCCTGCTTAGCCTATTGAAGTTTGTTATGACCCTATTACTGGAGGGATTGGATCCATTCAACCGATCTAGATGCATGATATTCCCGAGTGTGGGAGGAATCTGTCGGTGAATATGAAGCATGAAGAGTATAAAGGGATCTATTATATCTTTTCTTGATTGGAAAGTGTGGAAGCACCCAAGTAAGTGAATCAACAATATTTTTGTGCCCTTTTACAATCTTATTCTGCTGAATAGAAAGGTCTTGGGCTGAGGCTGCAATGATTGTAGTGTCCTTCTACTCACCTTATGAGCATATCATGAAGAGGCTATAATTTATGATATGGGAGATTATTTTGCGACACATTTGTTTTGGGACAATAGTCAGGACTACCTCTGGTATCTTGTACAACTGACCCCCCATAGTAACAATGATGCTACAGGGTCAAGACTCAATAAAAAGCATGATGCTTCCACATATATGGATGGCCTAATGAAACATCATAGACTTCCATTGGGGCAACATCACATAGTACCTGATCCTTGAAGGGATTGATGTCATAGGAAAAGAGGCATTGTCGGTTGACACAAAGATCACGACACTAGCGAATCCACCCTATGTTGTATGGTTGCAGGTGTGGTGTTGTTAGTAAATCCAACTACTTGATGACATATGCTGAGATGATTTTCTTCTGTCTTCTGCTACCAACAATGAAATGCAGCAGTGTCCCCTTCACCCACATCTATGAATGGAAGAGGCGCTCCCCCTCCTTAGGATCCTCTAGTTATTCTGGTTGGATTGTTGTGGTCACAACAATAGAAGTGGGTTTTGCATCAATAATCAGTCTCCTTTTATTAGTCTTTGACTCAGAGTCTGAGTTGGGGCTCGGCTCTGCTTCTTTGATCTCAACTACCAATGAATTTTTCAAGTGACATTCATTGGTGTTGTTCAAAGGGATTTTGTGGAAGTTGCACCACTTCCCAATCTCCTTTTTTGTCTTCCCATTTCCCTTCTTTTCCTGTGTCTTGTACTGGTTGTATTGAGGTTGATTGTTCTGTGAGTTATATATTCCTTTACCATACTTTGGTTGTTGAAGATTTGTAGACACAAATTCCTACATGTTTTGTTGCTTAAATGTTTGCTCGATTTTGACAACATATCGACAAGTGGCTCCTAGTGATGAGATGCCCATAAACTCCATTTCGGTTTGGATGTACCTATGTAGAGACCAGCGATATTTTAGAACCAAATGACACTCAGATTATTTGATACCCATCTTGGTGTGTAAGGTATGGAAGGTATTTGTGAACTCCAACACTGTTTTTCCCCTCTCTTGAGGCAGTGTGGTCCATTTCATGTATTGGTATTCATAGTTTCCCACAGGGTAATATTTCTCCCTGACTGCATCCATAAAAAATTGCAAGTGGGATCGGCCCCAAATATTATAGACTCCTCTGTGGAATTTTTCTCCCAATAAGTTTCCCACCAATGTTTGACATTAGGGAGAGCCTTAAGGAGTGCAAAGGTGGTCTTTTCTCTGTCAGAAAATTTGTGAACAGAGAAATAACCTTCTAGAAAATTTAACCAGTTTTCCAAAGTGTCTGCATCGATATGACCTTCAAATATGGGAATAAAAAAATTAACGTTTACCTTGAATGGGGAAATTCCTCGAAAGTGACTTCTTGATAAAGATAGGATTGTTATTGTCGACAATCGTTGAAGGATTTGGGAAAAAATATCCAACATCGCGTTCCTCTATTGCCTGAGGGATTCCATGAGAAACAATTTGATGGGATCTTCTACTCCCGCATCTCCCTTTTCTTCCACCATGGGAGGCTACTTGAGATGGAGGGAGCGGTTTCCCTCAAGAGAAACTAGCTCAAGACCCAACTCTCTATACCCTAACCACGTTGGGGACATGCACTAAGAAATGACGAGTAACCTACTCTGATACCACTGATCCAGATTATTTTGATAAATAAATAAAGGCAAAGATACAACAATGAAATATATAGATATATTGCAATAAACACAAAGATACAACAATGAATTTTTTTTATTAAAGAGAGAATGTACAAAAACGGTTAAATTACAGAGTGAATGACTCACTAGAATGGTGGCATCTTATCTCTTAGGAGAGATGTGATGGCTATGCTCATTCAAAAGAATATGATGATGTTTACAATGAGGCTCCAAAGGAATTTTTGACATAAAGAAAATACAAAACCCTAACCCTAGAAGATGAAACACCAAAAGGTTTGTGGGCCCTGATGGGGGTAGTTGATATGTCAACTACCCAGGGGTGTAACTTTTTCATATGATCTTTGTTTGGGGTGCAAAATAGCTCATTGGAAAGGTTTATCCGAGGACTATGCATTTTTCCATCACACTCTAGATAAACCCTAAAGTGTGACTATGGAAAGCCCCAAAAAAATTGTTTAGGGATTCAAAATGGCCCCAGAAGTTTAGGACTTGAACAATTGTAGAAAAATTGCCAAGGTGGAAACCCTTGTTTTGAGCTAGTGGAATAGCTGGGTGGACACCAATTTCCTCCTGGATCATGGTTACAAGTTGTAAATTGAGAAAAGTTGATGAATATTCGAAGCAAATAAAACATTGTATAGGTAAATGACTGGAATCCTACTGTATGTGGCATCATCAAGGTCAGACATTATGTAAGTAGTAGGATTGGTTGCACCATTTCAATATGCATCAAAATAAAATCATGTGAAAGTAGTGAAACAAATATTCAAATATCTAAAGGGCACCCTGGACTTTATCTTGTGGTACTCAAGAGGTGAATATTTTACTCTAATAGCATATATGGATGCATATTGGGTAGGCAATTTTGATGATAGGAAAATCACAAGCTTAGGGGGAGCATCCCTTTACCATTGATGTCAAAGGGGGAAATTGTTCGAATTATTGTCATATTACATAATTACAATACACACAAATTTTCAATATTGATTTATTTACAATTTTACAAGTATATCAAAAAAATGGGTGCATGTGAAAAAGTAAAAAGTGAAATGTTGGTTTCAAACCCATGGGTTTGCGTATTTTTCCATGGTGTTTGGAAAAGTAAAATTAAAAAAAGGGAGTTAATTATTTAATTAATGGACATGTCCCTTCATGAAGGATTATGAAAAAGTATAAAAAGAGAAAGTGTTTAGAGAAAATGTGTGGATGAAAAATGTACTATCATTTGAAGAAGTGGCTGAGCAAAGATTAAATATCATTCCAAAAGGGGAGAGGTGTGAAATCAATTTCCGGTAAGCTTGGTACTTTCACTATAACTTATTTCCTAGGATGTTTCAGACTATGAAATTTTGAGGCAATGGAGTAGATATATTTAGGTACATCTAGTCAAAATTTTATATGTTGGTTCACTATATCTTTGGACATATGCCTTGTAGAAGTTAGGGTTTATGAATTGTCCTAAAATCAGTTTCAAACTGGCCAGTTTGGAATTTTAACTATAACTTCGTTTCTAGGACTTTTTGAACTATGAAATTTTCAAAGATATGAGGAGACATACATAAGTAACTCAAGTAAAAATTTCATATGTTTTTTCTCTATTCTTTTAGAAATATTCCATGTGGAAGCTAGGGTTTCTGAATGGTTCTGAAATCAGTTTAAAACAGGCCAGTTTGGAATTTTCACTATAACTTTTTTTGGGGACTTTTCAGAGTGTGAAATTTGTAGAGATGTGAGGATACATACAAAATTATCAAACCTAAAAATTTCAAATGTTTTTTCTTTTCATCTTCGGAGATATTCCCTATGAAAGTTAAGGTTTCTAAATGGTCATGAAATCTGTTTCAAACAGTCTTGTTTGTCATTTTCACTATAACTTATTTTATGGGACTTTTCATTCTATGAAATTTTCAAATTTCTAAGTAGACATATAGAAGTACCTCAAGAAAAAAATTCAGATGTTGGTTTGCTATAATTTCTAAGATATGCCCCATGGAATTTAAATTTCTTGAATGGTCCTTAAATAATTTTCAAATAGGTCAGCTTGGCATTTTTGCTATAAACTTTTTTTTGGGAAACTTCATACTGTGAAATTTTTAGGGATATGAAGAGACATACAGAAGTACCTCATGTAAAAATTTCATAATAATATTTTCAAAATTTGATACATGGCATGTTGTACAAGTTTGTTGTTGGGAAGAGACCTAAAACAACAAGATTTAGAAAAGTTACCATTTGGAAATTAAAATTTTGGCCAGACCTAGTAAAGGAAGAAGTAGTGAGCATACGTGGTGAAGATAGAAGCAGTGAGTAGACTTGGTGAAAGAAGAAGCAGTGAGTAGACTTGGTGAAAGAAGAAGCTGTGAGAAGACTTTGTGAAGGTAGTGTTGGGGCTCATAAATGTCCTATTCTCATCCACCTTTCCCTTCATTATTCTTCACATTTCATCGCCCCATTAACCTTTCACGATATCATTTCCATAAATATACTTGGGTTTCACCTTATTGTTCTCCACTTTATTCATTTTAGTATTTAAAAGGAATTTGTGATTAAATGTTAGAAAATTGACATGTTTTCATATATATCTCAAAAATGTGTGAGCTTTGTAATGTGTAGGAATATATGAAGGATTAATTCAAAATGACTTCTCGAATACTTCCTCCACCATTTCAAGATTTGAGGAGATAATTCAAGCCCATCGCAAGGAGAATATCATGGAGATTTGGTTGGAATATCTTATCCAAGATATATGAGAGATATGTGTGAGGATTTGAAGGGATTATATTTTGTAATAATGGGAAATAGGTTGAGAGAAAAGTGGATCTGTAATAATGAGAAGTTTATCTTATCTTCAAGGCTCTCATGTATAAAAGAGAGTGCTCTCTCTTCACGAGGATTCAAGTAGAAGAGGAATTAGGATTCAAGATTTAGATTATGTAATTAGAATCAGAGTAGTCATTAGTATTCGAAAGAGAAAGGGAGATTTGATTCATGGTTTTGGTTTTCATGCTTTCATTATTCTTTTATAAAGATTGATTTGATTATTGTAATATAAGATTGCTTCATTGGTGAGATCTCACATATGATGTTGTGTCATTCAAATCTTCACATGTTGTACTTTCTTTTCCTTCATGTAGTTCTCCATTTATAGATTAATTCCATTTACGCAATTTCCCATTCTTAGAGTAATTTCATTTACACAACTAGATTAATTCAATTTGAGTCGTGTGTTAGATTAATGATTCAATTTGAGTCATGTGTTAGATTAATGATTCAATTTCAGTTGTAGCTTAAACATTATATTAGATTAGTCCCGCTTAAATCTTGCATATACTTTGCGTGTGCTTCGTCAGTTTATGAACCCCAGGTTGACAAATTAGATAGTTGGGCAAGTAATACAACTCAATTAATACAACATTAATTCAACCCAATATAATGACTATCGTTCCCTTGTCACGATTGTTATTCCTTTTGCAAGTAGTTCCATTCATTTGAATGGAACAATTGTTGTTCCTTTTGTTACAATTGTTGTCCCTTTGCAGGGGTTGCATCTCTGGAGGACGGGTATTGAAAACGAAAGGTAAGAACCTACGTAGGCGACAAGTAAAATGATTGTGCTAGCTCCTACCTTTGCATGATGCATAGAGGTTATATTTTAAGACATCTTTAGAGCCTAACATTTTGGTGTTGTTGCTGGGGAAGCATGATGGATGGAGGTATTAGTTTCTTTTTCATTTTAATTCATGCAAGTGTGATCTAAACATGTTGGTAAGGGGTCATAGAAGCTCGTGATAGGAGACTCCTCATGTTCTCCCTACCAACTAGGTAGAAGTAATTTCAATTTCTGCAAATTTCAATTTCTGCAAGATTAGTTTCAATTTCTGCAAGTGTGATATAAACATGTTGGTAAGGGGACATAGAATCTCATGAGAGGAGACTCCTCATGTTCGCCCTACCAACTAGGTAGAAGTAATTTCAATTTCTGCAAATTTCAATTTCCGCAAGATTAGTTTAAATTTCTGCAAGTGTGATCGACATGTGTTGGTTCTAAGGGTCATAGAGTTGCTTCAGTGTAGATTCCTCACTGTCCCTACCAACTATCAAGAACATTTTAATTTCCACAACTGTGAAGAGTAATTATTTTTTAGCAAGAGTGTTTTTCTAAGTTTTTTCATTTTGATTTGGGTGTTATAAGAATACATTTTTTTTATAACATGATTTAACAATGAATTTAAGCTTGGAACAACTTACGCAGATCCTAGCAAAAGTTGGGGTCTCCTCTTCTCTGGAAGAAGAAATCTTGACAGCAGCTGAAAGATTATTCACTCCTCCTGAGGCGAATGAAGAATCAACATACGAAGAACCTTTCATATTTAATGAAGAATCATTAGGCATGCAAGAGGTCAATGAGGACAGTGAGGAGATGCACCTTGATTTGAGTAAGACAAATTACGCCTACGAAAGCCTGATCGAACGCTGGTTTCAAGAAAGTACTAGGTTAGATTCATTTAGTTTTTCTTTTTCTTTTTTTTAATTTATAGTTTCAACCGCTAATTTCACACATTCATACATATTCCCGACTATCAATTGTCAAATTGAAAGATAACATATTTTCATTACTATTGCATGCATGGCTACATTGGCTGTTTGATTATATGTAACTACTTTCTCATTTCAAATTAGCATAGTGTAGGTAGGGTTTTATTTTCAAGTTTGTTTTATCTTTGCTAGAATAAGTATGCTCTCCTCCGCGCTTCGTGCGATCACGAGGATCAGAAAGTAGGATGACTGATTGGTTGATTTCAGGAATATCAATTAATTGATGAAACAAAAATTTTTCTTAATCTATTTTTTTTCATCTTCCATTTTCTCATAGATTTTTAACAAGATTGAAAAATAGTTTTTATTTTTTATTTTTTTATTTAAAAAAAAAACATAATAGAAAAAATGAATAAAAAGTTGTGCATGCTTCTGTCTGCAAAGAAAAACAATAAAACAGTAAGTACATTAAAAAATGAAAAATAATAATAATGGATAAGGTCTGCAATTCATACGAGATAAGAGCTGCGCAGAAACTCCAAGCTGAAATAGCAGTTGAAAACAGTGTTACAACCGCACTCTTCTTATGTTTTTACCTCACCATATTTTTGCCTTTGTTTCTTAGACACCTGAAAATAACCCTGCAAGCAACAAAATATCATGAATACATAGAAACCACCACATAAATTGAACAAATAAACAACTTGCGAGGTTCTGCCCATCAATAATTTGACTGCTCCTCTCCTCACTTTAAAATACACAGGTCAAAGGAAGTCAATAAATATCTCAATAAATCGCTTTTGACCAGCCTTCACTAAGCACCGAACTCTAATTTATCTGATCAAAATGAAATTGTTTATCACTGTTCAATATTTCCACTGTGCATGAACATCTTCTTGCATATTGCTCGCGCGCCATGATGAAAATGAAGAGAACAATGTTGAAGGAGATATGCAACGTTCACCTGACCGAATGAATCCACACCTAGAGTTGGAGTTTCTTCTTAAACTCGGTCGAATGCAATTGCACGCGAATGGTACGCAGATAGAATGGTAAATTTGGATGAGATGAAGGTGCATGCTCCAACAGCCTTGTTGGAATAATTGATTAAAATAAATGAGCAAGTAAATTCATGTTGAGAGGGATCGAACAGGTAAGTAGATCCATTTTTTTCTCAGTACATCCCCTGAAATCCACTTTTAGATTCATATTCAACTGAACAAAGAATTTTTTGCCGAAGGTTGCCAGACTAAATCCCATTTTCGTTGATTTCGTATTAATTGGATTTGCGACATATTCTCGCCAATCTATATTTAATCAGACGCGATCCTTTATATATTTGGTTATTAAATTTTAGCAGCCAACGTTTATACATCTGGATTTTGATAATTAAATTTGGTTCTAACTGGCATTTATCTCACAGTTTTGTTGTTGGCAATCAATGAAGATTTTTTCGGTGATATTTCAGGGATTGCGATTGGAATGGGATTACAAGTTGCCACGAGGGTACGCAGATGAACGCTGGGATCCAGTATCATGAACACTGAATTGATTGGGATCTGATCCTAACATTTCCCTGATATAGAATCAGAGGATTCATCCATGCTTCTTTTTCATGGTGTGTGTGAAGGAGTGAAATATTTGATCAAAACCAACGAATAACAATTGATGTCTCTAGTAGAATCAACAAATGAACAAAAGTATCTGTTGATGAGCGTTCATAGGATCTCAGGGCTTCCATATCCACGCATTCTCTTTTACTTTTTCCTGCCTAGAGACGGATGGGATAAGGAGTTTGCCAAACTGGAGACTGGTCTGGTCATGACAGTGAACCTTCAAAGCTTAGACGGCCTGAAGATAATATGGTACCATAAATCATCATCATTGAAAATAAGCCAGAGAATTTGCAGATGGATAAGTTATCTAACCTTTTAGCAGGCTCTGGAAAATATTTGCTAAGCTATCAAGCATCTGACCTTTCCCCTAGGTTAATTCACTCTTTAGAAGAATATCAACCTATGGGTGGTGCTGTGTTCGTCAATCATATGGATCTCATAAGGTACCTGATAACTTCTAGAGTGTTTATTCATTGTGTTATTTCTTCCAAGGAACTTCACAGAGAACATCCAATCTTATCTCTGTGGAATTTCTTGCCTCTACTGTATCTTAGATATGGAATGAAACATGTTTTCTGTCATAATAATTTGATTTCCAAGCAGCATGGAATGGTATTTCCTGTGTGGCCAAATGTCTGGATGGATATTTTGGTGGTAGATAATTTCTCAGGTTCAAGCTTGTTTTCATTTGAGGGTTCTTTATGGGAAGTTGTGAATGGTTTTAGCAGGATTATGATCTCAATTTTGAATCCATTACAAAATAAATGTTCTTGCATGTTCTTAGGATCCATGAAGCTTGTTGATGTGCAAGTACCAGTTCCATCAGTCAGTGTTCAGATTTCATCCTCCCGCGGTTTCAACAAGCCTCTTGTCTTTGTTTTTTACAACTTTTGGGCAATTACAAGATCAAATTTGAAGGATCTCAAGAGAACGCTAGAAGTTCTCTGCTTCTTCCAGCAAAATTCTCCTCTACCAAGTTCAAATAATGTAAATCTATGCTTATTTGGAAGCTGTAGTGGCCAAATGTCTGGGCATATGGTTTTCAAGGATTCAATTATGTTTGTGGAGGATTCTAGCATTGTGTCAGTCTTTGATATGACTGTTCCTCTGTTTCACCCAAGGGAAAGTACTTTAAATGCTTTGCAAAAGAACAGTTTTCATGATATGGCTTATAGGTTTTCTTCTACACCAGAGTCTAGAAAGGTGAATCTTTGCAGAAGTGTGTCTCCTAATTGTAGAAGGAATGGTTTCAGTGTTAATTTTGAAAGGCGATCCTACTAGAGACTCGCAATATACCTCGGGTGGGGATACGTCATAATTCCGTCAAAAGGGCTATTACTTGCCAGATCATAGAATTGAGTCTTACCCCTATTCTTTTTATTATTCCCTTATTTCTTTATTTATGGGCAAACATAGACTAGAGAGAATCCAATGAAAATGTTTGACTCAGCTCCGTGTAGCTCGAGAGGAGCATTATTTTTTTCTCACAGAGGCACCTCTTAATCCAAAGGCTAATGGAGAGAAGATGACACAAATGAAATTTGAGACTTTCAATATGCCTGTCATGTATGTTGTCATTCACACAGTGCTTTCTTTATATGCAAGTGGGCATACAACCGGTATTTTACTGGACTCTGGTGATGGTGTGACACATACTGTCCCAATTTATGAGGGATATGCTTCACCCCATGCCATCCTCAGAATAGACCTTGTTGGGCGTGATTTAACTAATTCATTGATAAAGATTCTTACTGAGTGTGGGTATGCTTTTACGACAACTGCAGAACGTGAGATAGTACGATATGTGAAGGAGAAGTTAGCGTATGTTTCCTTTGACTATGAGCAAGAACTGGAAACT
>ML796918.1:812859-823094 GCA_009831015.1 Picea engelmannii | reverse complement strand
CTTGGTTTTACATTACTTGGGTCCACTTCCCAAGGTCATCCGTTCACTCGCTCTCCTTTACATGGAAATGGGGGACCCACTTCCTCTCAAGGAGGAAGCACCAACCCACCTAGCCCCCCTCAAGGGTCAGGTTCACAACAAACTCACACCATGGCTGGAGCTAATCCTCCCCTCCCACTACAGATGCCATATTTGGCCTCTCTCAACATACCGGATCTCAACAAACTCACCAATGATCCTATATTGCATGATCCCACATGGCCTGCAATGCCCACCAAACTACCTTCGGACATACCAAAGTTCGAAGGAAAGGCAGGCGATGACCCTACCAACCATGTCATGACCTTTCACCTATGGTGCTCCTCCAATAGCATTATGTATGATTCCATCAGACTATGATTATTTCAACGCACACTCACTGGACGATTGGCCAAATGGAATGTCGAAGAAAAATCAGGGTCCCACGCAACTTTTGATTCATTGGCCAAATCATTCTTGACCTTCTTCCAATTACCCATCTGCCACAACAATGGTCTAGAACTACTTTCTAATTTCAAACAAACCTTAGCCACACATATCACTGACCACATTCACGAGTGGCATAGGCGACGTAGTTTGTGCAAAGCAGAAACCACCAAGCAATAATGTCTTGACTGGTTTCTTAGATCACTTGTCTCTCTCCTCAGTAAGGATGTATCTTCCACCTTCCCTCAATCTGAAGAGGAAGCCATCAGTAAGGCCCAACAGTATGACCTCATCTATGAATAGTCAAGGTACTTATACACTATACTTCCTGATCTTCCCAAACCGGTGCCATTTGGCCAAGACAAACCTGGGATGTCTCACTCAGCAGACGGACTGATTGGTACCACCACTCACCACGATCCACAACCCCAACCACCACCGATGTATGGAACATCTCAATACCCGCTGGCATACGGGGGAACTTCGTATTACCCCACACCCCCTTATCAACAACCATACCCTATTTCTATACCTCCACCCATCAGTGGACCACCGTCGACACCCCCCATACATCCACCTATTCAAACAAACTCCGGTACCCCCTCTACCTCATCTTATAGTACTAGCAACAACACTATGCCTTCCTATGTACCTTATGGATCGTTACCCCCACAGAATCCATACTTCCCATTTCATGGTCCCCCACAACCCATAGCTCCCCCACATCCTCATGGGGGGGTGAATTTTGTTCAACCCTCTATCGTTCAACAATACCAAAATTTCGAACAGTTGAATAAAACCAATCCAACCCATCCGTCGAACAACGCCAAGAAGAAAGGATGGAACAGAAATAACAACAACCCAGATCAAGGTGGGAATCAACCCCCACAACATGAATCCACTCGAGGCAACCAGAACCAAGGGAACCAAAACCCCCAAGGGGGCAATAATAATAATAAACGCCAAGGGCGAAATAACAATAATGTTAAAAACATTTTCCCTTGTGCCCTTTGTGGTGATTTTGGCCATTACACTCATCATTGCCCCCAAATAGCTAATTTCAAACGGTTGAAAGACTCTAGTAGTCTTCCCCATTATCCAGCACTGCCTGCCTCTCAGCAAGCGCCACAACAATATGTGCAACAACCCCCTCCTGCCGTGCTGCAAAATCCTATTCCACATCAAGGTGTGATAAATACCCAACAGGACACACAACATCCCCCACCTCAGGTGGGACAATACCTCAACCCTAACAACCCAGCAGATCGCACTATTCTCTTCACTAGTAAGGAAGAAATCCTTCTGCAAACACATAATCGTCAGTATCAGGCACCCGCTGAGTCTCCTCCCATCCCTCCAGAGATAAACCCTACACCGATGAGACCCTCGTTGGTGATTCCTCGCCCTACCACCGAGCCACCTCTTCACATCCCTCACATCCCATTGTGCAGGAATGTCCACAACCCACAATCTAGGGCAGCTCATAACTATAGTTGTCCTCCAGACTTGTCCTACTCAACGGAAATCCTTACTTTCCACCTTGGGGGTAGTCAACCCCGCAAATACCCGACTCATTACCTTTGATCTTGACAGCGGAGAACCACATCTTCCTGTCTTGATCGCTTTTCAAATACCAGTAAAAATACGGAACATCACAGTTCATCGATGTATCATCGATGAAGGTGCATCTACATGCATTATGTCCAAAACCGTATGGAAAAAAATTGGTTCCCCCGAACTTATTCCCTCTGCCATCACCTTCCAAGCTTATGACGAACGACCATCCTCTCCTGAAGGGCTCTTCCAAAATGTCCCCGTCGAACTCGGGGGCAAGACTATTCTCATTGATATCGAAGTTATCGATGCCCCACTCGATTATAATATCCTGTTTGGTCGTAGCTACATGTACGCTATGAAGGCAGTGGTATCTTCCGTCTTTCAGACAATGATGTTCCCCCACAATGGGAAGATCGTTACTATTGACCAAGTCTCACATTATGAGCCTAATCCATCTGCCAACATCGATAAAATTCTTCCTCTCATCCACACAAGCCACGACGCATATCCACTCATCGAGATGGGTCCTTGGATTTTTAAAGATCCATCCTTGTTAGGAACGTACCATGGAGCACCACCACTCCTTCATCCTTCCAATCAAGTATGTGTCATATCATCTAACGGAGCTCACACAGAGGATACCCTTCCTCCTACAAAGGCTTCTATCATATCTGACGTCCCACTTGTCGCAGACCCCCCCCTCAAGAACTTCCTGCACACTTGTTGACCCCACCAGTCCATGATTCCACCTCTCCCCAAGGACATATCCCAGTTTGGGAGACAGTTCCCCAAGCCATCACTCAAATTCCCTTCTTTTACCCTCCACCAAGTATCAAATCTTTTCAGGTAGCTGCAACTCTCACACTACCTAATATGGTGTTAGAAATCCTAGTTTGGTATTTACACCCACCAGAAATGGTCCCTCGACCATCCCTTCCCCCCCAAAAAGAAGGGATCCCTATGATGATTCCCATTCTTACTCCAACCACACCCCCACTCACAAACCCCCCTACCACAGCTGGGGGCAGGAGAAAGAAGAAGGATCCCACAGCTCCACTTCCTCCATGCATCCCACCACCTTGCGCACTATGTGAGAAAGAGGGACACCCAACCAACCACTGCCCATCTCTACCAGAGTTACATAATTTGATTCCACTCAATCACACTCCCCCAACACTCGCCACTACAGCCAATCCTGCCACTACCACCCCCCCTTCCAGTAGTAAAGGGTTGCAGACCAAATACGCTTGTGCCATATGTTTAGAATATGGCCATTATACTCACCATTGCCCAGCATTGCCACGCTTTCGACAGACATTAGCTGCAGTACGCCAGAACATCCAAAGAAACCCCAGTCCTACTACGTCCTCCTCAAAAATCATTGACATCCATTATGTCACCACTTCAGTCAATGAACGTATGAGACACCCTTGCTCTCTCTGTGACTCACTAGCCCATTTTACATACCAATGTCCTATGATCCTTAAATACAGGCAACGCCAATTGACCCTACTTAAACGGCTTGCAGAGGCGATAATTGACATTACCTCGTCACTAGAGGATCTTCATGTCATTTCCCATGAACCCGAGGCCCTTCCAATGCCTCCATGGTTCTTAGATGACTTATCTAAGGATTCACCCCCCAACCCCCCCAACTCTCCCGCTCATTCCCCTACAGACATTTTACACCCAACTACCACGGGTACCCCTCAGTACTTTAATATATGGTTTATGTCGAGTGAACCCTCACCATCTCCTAACATTGTTCCCCCTACTTCTTCACCAGGGGGCAACCACACAACCATCGTCACTGATATCACTCCTCATGACCCCTTGTATTCCTGTCACGTCCAATGCGACGAAGAAATACTCGAAGAGTTAAACCACCCAGACCTCCCTTGGGATGCGCTACACCATCGCGTACTCTTCTCTCCACAGGGAGCCTCCATGCCTCCTAACCAACACCCCATTTACGCAGTCAAAACCAAGGATTTTATCCCATCAGGGCCTATCGACTGGTTCAAAAACCCCATTCCTGGCTCGGATGTTTTTTAAGAAGGCAACATGGCCAACATTTCCCCAACCATTAAAATCGACATTTCCATCAAAAATGGCATCGTCAAAGAAATCACCATTGGAGTTGCTTGCACTCAGGAAATCACCACATATACAACCCTCTTCCAGGAACATAGGGATATTTTTGCCTGGTCATACACGGAAATGCCTGGCCTCGATCCCTCTATCGTCGAACATCGCATCGACACCTGGCCCGAAATTACACCAGTTCACCAAAAAAAATGACCGCTACACCCATCCAAAGCCGTGGCCATCAAAGCCGAAATTGACAAATTATGCGCTGCCGGGTTCATTTACCCCATCGCCTATACCTCATGGGTTTCCAACCCTGTACCCGTTAACAAAAAACAGGGCACTATTCGCGTTTTCACATACTTTCGTGATCTAAAATCATGTGTGTCTCGAAGACAACTTTCCAATGCCTTTCATCGATCAGATTATCGACGACTACGCAGGCCACGAGGCTCTATCCTTTATGGATGGATTCTCTGGTTATAATCAAATTCAAATTCACCTCGGCGATCAATATAAAACCACATTCACTACCCCGTGGGGTACTTTTGCATATCGTGTCATGTTTTTCAGCTTAAAAAATGCTGGTGCAACTTTCTAGCGGGCTATGACATATATATTTCACGATCTGGCTCATATCATCCTCGCCTACTTGGACGACCTCACAAATCGATCCAAGAAATGCACCCAACATCTTGCTGATTTACGAATCATCTTTCAACGGTGTCGTCAATACATTATCCGCTTGAATCCTCTCAAGTGCTTGTTCTATGTCACTGCAGGGCTCCTCCTCGGCTTTATCATTTCTCAAAGCGGTATTACTGTAGACCCCCTCAAAGTCCAAGAAATCACCGAAATTCCACCTCCTCGGAATTTACATCAACCTCAGAGCCTACAGGGCAAAGCTAACTTTCTTAGACGCTTTGTCCCAGACTATGCCATACGCGCACATGGTTTCCTTCTCTTACTATGTCATGATATCCCATTTCACTGGGACGACCATGCCCAACAGTCATTTGATGATCTTAGAACTGTCCTCTCGAATGCACCTTTAATTAGTGCACCTGACTACAATCGGGACTATATCCTCTACGTATCAGCATCAACTGTATCAGTAGTCGATGTCCTCGTCCAGCTAGGTGATGACAATCATGAACATGTCATTTATTATGTTAGTAAAAACTTCTCAGGGCCACCCTTGAAGTATAAACACGAAGAGAAACTTTCTCTAGCAGTCGTCCTCGCAGTCCAGAAACTGCGCCACTACATTTTGCTTCGAACAACAAAGGTTGTTGTAGATTCCAACCCTATGCAGTACTTGCTCAGCCGTCGGCAAGTTAACGGAAAATTTGCTCGATGGATCATTATCCTTCAGGAGTACGACCTTGAGTTCTCAACACCTAAGAGTAAGAAGGCCCTCGTTCTTGCTGAACTTGTCACAACCCTCCCCTCTGACACCACTAGTGCCCCCGTCAACACCGACTTTCCAGACGAACATCTCTTTTACATCACCTCGAATGATCCTTGGTACGGCGACCTCCTCGTTTACCTCCGAACTCAAAAGTTCGGTAACCACCTTTCACGAGATGATCGTCATCGTATTCGACATCAGGCCCCCCACTACCTCCTCATCGGAGACATCTTGTACCGACGGGGCGTCGACACCATTCTTTGTCAATGCCTGACAATTGATGAGGCCGATAGAGTCTTAAACGAATTCAATAGCGACGCATGTGGGGGCCATCTTTTGGGCATATCCACTGCTCAAAAGATTATCTGAGCCAGTTACTTTTTGCCTACCTTGTTTCATGATTGCATTCATGCCGTGAAATGATGTGAGCAATGTCAACTCTACACCAATAAAGCCCGAGCTCCCCCCACTCTTCTTCATCCCGTCATCACTGCCGACCCTTTTTGTAAATGGGGCATCGACTTCATGACTTGTAATCCCCCCTCCAAAAATGGTCACAAATACATTGTTGTCGTCGTTGATTACTTCACCAAATGGGTAGAATTTATGCCCACCTTCAACAACACCGCTGACACTGCAGTGCATTTTTTCTTTAACCATGTCATATCCCGCTTTGGAGTATGCCTCCAACTCATTTTCGATCATGGGAAACACTTCGAGAATGAGATCTTCATCGAACTCTCATCTCGGTCAGGATTCTCTCACGAGTTTTCCTCACCATATTACCCTCAGTCTAACGGACAGGTCGAAGCAGTTAACAAAGTCCTCAAGACCATGTTACAATGCAGGGTTAATAAACATAAAACCAATTGGCATCATATGTTATTTTCTACGCTATGGGCTTACCGAACGACTGTGAAAACAACTACTAGTTTCACACCATTTCATTTAGTCCATGGGGTTGAGGCCACTCTTCCCATCGAGTGCGAAATTCACACCTTACGCACCACAATTGAGGTATTACCCGACACTACTCCAATGGAGTGGCGCTTACTGAACTTGGAGTCTCTGGATGAAGATCGTCGATCTTCCTTACAGAACAATGAGGCAGCTAAAAAATGATCCAAGTCTACCTTTGATCGCCATGTCAACCTTCGCTCATTTCACGACGGCGACCTTGTCCTGGCTTACGATATCACCCATGATACCTTTGGCCATGGAAAATTCGAGTCACTCTGGCATGGCTAATACATTATCCAACATTTCCTCACCAAAGACACATACATCTTGGCCTCCCCTGAAGGTCTCTCTCTCAAAGAACCTGTCAACGGGTTGTATCTCAAGAAATTTTACGCTTAAACGTAGTCATTCTACTTTAGGTTATTTATTTTATAGCATTTTTTATCTTTTTTCCCTCCCTCACGTCTAAACTATCCTTTGTGCTATTCACATATTCTTCCTCCACTAGCCTACCACATCAGTTACGCTGACGGCGCCAGCCATTGGACACAAAATCTCACTTCGGTTGCTTGGGCTCTCTACACCCGCTCACATGAAATTCTCCATTCGAGCGGCATATGTTTGGGTTCAACAACCAACAACCAAGCTGAATACACCACCATCATTGGCCTCCTGGCCAATGCCCAACACCATCGTATCCGTCACCTTAGCATCTTCCTCGACTCTCAACTAGTCGTACTCCAGCTCAACAATGTGTACCGTGTCCGCGATCCTTGCCTCTTTCGCAAATACCTGCAGGTTAGACTTTTATCTCAACATTTTGATTCCATTACACTTACAGATATTCCAAGACAATTGAATCAAATTACGCATAACCTATCTAATATTGTGTTAGACTGGCATATATCAGATCAAGCTACCTCTACACATACATAAACATATAACACAAACTGTCATCACATATATAGATTAGACATCATCAAAACACATGTAAACACCATATAGATCTCAAAAATGTATACTCATGTATATATCAAAAGGTCCACAGTGCCATCCAACTATTTACATACAAAAATACAACTATCTGCAGGCCAATGAAGCACCTCGATACAAAATGGGCTCACCAGCCTATACACAAAAAATATATATACATCAATGCATAAGAGCACCACTAACGGTGCCTCTAGAGCACTACCACTTACTCCTCCCTCAAGCGGTGGTGGCCCACCACCACCTGCCCCAAGAGGTGGTGGTCCCCCCCCTACTGGCCCCTCCTACCCCAGCGGCATTCATCCGGTCATCATCGCAGCAGCCACTGTTGCTCGTTGTACTATGTCCCGCCATGGCGGTGGCACCCCCACACACTACTCCAGGAACGCCTCATCCTGGATGCGGGACCATATGCCCTTAGGCACATCTTGTAACACTGCCTCCAGACAACGACGTATGTCCTCAAAATCCACTTCGGCAGCCGCAGGAGGAGCGTGTGATGGCCCAACACCAGGGTCATCAAACCGGTGTCTCCTCACTGCCCTCTCTGGCTCAGCAGGTTGCACCATGGCATCCTCATGTCGACGTCTCTCTCCTCACAACAGTCTCTCCGGCTCCTGACGAGATGACGCTCTCTGCAACTCTACCTCGTGCCCGCAAGGTGCCACATCTGCACATGCCAACAAACAACAGATAGTATCAGCATCTATATCATATACATATGGAATGCTATCTCAAAAAACACACAAATATACATGTCAACATCATCAATCAACATACCTCGGTGGTCAAATACCTCCCCTGGAGGTAGCACCATGTCAGGATCATCCCGAAAATCAACCCTAGCATAGGGGTACCGTAGTATCACCTACAACATCTGCCACCATACCTGTGTTGCCTCTACAGTGAAGAAGTGGCCACCCTCGCCACCACCATGGCGAAGCAACACGGTCAACCACCGCCTCAGCCGCAGCTATCGCACCCCAGGTGCACCCAATAGAATCCTAGGGCGCAACATCGACACCCTCTCCAGAAACGAGGCCACCAGGATGGACCCAAAGGAAAACTCCCCTGTATCCGTGGACCGACAGTGGTTCAACTGCCCCACCATCCTCAAGTGCAGTGTAAACCCCCAGGCAAAATTCTCACCAACCAACACTCTCTCCATCACCCTTAGCTGGCCACCGCTGATCCGCTGCATCGCCAGTGAACCATACACTCTCACAATCATCGCTGCTATGCAGCGATGTGCTAGGGAATCCATCGCCCCGATGCTCACCACTGAGCTAGACATATAGTTCAACCCCGATCAATATCTCCAGCCCACCGTCACGAGTGGTGTATCCTTAGGAAGCACCGGCTCCGCCGGTAAGGGAATTCCCTAAAATGGGAGCCCAGTCAGAAAGTACACATCGTCCACCGCAGTGAAGGGAATCTTCTCTCCCCGCACTATAAAACAGTGCAGGTCCGAACTCCACATCCGGATAAGAAACTGCAGGAGATACTCCTACGCCTGAATCAAGGGGCAGTCAAAGAACTTCAGCAGCCCACAGGCCGCCAAAGTCGCACGTATGCCTGGCTCCTCAATAGCCACGGCTTCTCGCAGCTGGGACCAATCTCACTCTCGCCAACCCACCGACATCGTGCACACAGCTCACCTACACAACACAAAACCGTCCTCAGTTAGCCACATGGACAATCAAAAACCTCAAAAAGACATGTTTTATACCCGTCAACCTTGCCTCCACGATGCGGTTTTTTTACCCACAGGCGCGCACACATGCGCGCCTGTACACCCCACAGGTGCGCACATATGCACACATGTTCACTACATAGGCGTGCATCAGTGCACGCCTGTTCACTGCACAGGCACACTCTCAAGCGCGCCTATTCACTCTACAGGTGCGCACCTGTGTGCACCTGTTCAACCGACAGGTGTGTCCACATGCACGCCTATTCAGCAGACAGGCGCTCCCATCGTGCGCACCCTTAATTCCCTCAACCGCACTCCCATGCGTGTCTATCTGGTGGACAGGTGCACATGTGTGCGCACCTATTATCGGATCGCCCGCGCATGTGGGGCCCATACCCCCTAAACACCTCTGTACGACCCTCCGTATAGTCCGTGCCCAAAAAATGAAATCTTAATTCTATGCAGGATGATCAGACCACTAACTTGATACTCATGGGTCTTCAATCGGATGCCTCGTCCTCCCCGAATCTCACATTCTCCTCTGAATGCTTCTCGTCCAATCACTATAGCAGCAAATACAAATGAGGTGGCAATGTGGGCCCTACAACTATATATAGGCCTTTTTGCCAAACTTCCACTCACCATTCCGGGAGTCCACGGTGTCCATTTCTCGATCCATCTTCAACCATGGGATCAACATTCTGTCATCTACATCACAATAGTCCTTGGGCCTCTTTTCATCCTGAGCCCCCGGAGCACCATTTTTTTTCATACCCTGATCAGGTACGCATGTGCATATTCATGCTTATCAAATACATGCTCATATCTTCGATTCTCTTCAGATATTTTTCACGTTGGGTATTTTGGTTTTCATGTGTGCAGGTACTTGATCATCATACATCGGCACAACCCCTTCAGGTATATACTCAGCACTGGCATGTAGTCTTTCCCTCTATATCGCACTTACATTTCCAGTCACACCCTCTGACATTTGCCTCTAGGATCCCCATTCCCGGCTCTGCAGTACCCACACCTCCATTTGCATCTTCGGTACTATCACCCAGTAGCATT
>ML796918.1:733883-753778 GCA_009831015.1 Picea engelmannii | reverse complement strand
TACAACATCTTCTGCCACACCTGTGAAGCCTCGACCGTGAAAAAATGGCCACCCTCACCACCACCGTGGCGAATCAAAATCCGTGACCACTGCCTCAGTCATGGCTCTCGCGCACCAGGTGCACCCAATAAAACTCTAGGGAAGAACATCGACACCCTCTCCAAGAACCATGCCACCAAGATGGACCCAAAGGTAAAGTCCCCTGAGTCTGCAACCCGACACCTATCGAGCTACCCTACCATCTTGGTGTGCAACATCAATCCCTAAGAAAAGTGCTCTCCCACCAATGCCCTCCCCATAATCCTTAGCTGACCACCACTGATTCATTGAGTCGAAAGGGACCCATAAACCCTCACCACCATCACTGCTACACAGTAGTGAACCAAAGCATCCATCGCCCTGATACTCACTACGGAGCTAGACATAAAGTCATGTCTCAAACAATACCTCTAGCCCAAGGTAGCCAACTTCCCATCCCTAGGTAACACAGGCTCTGCCGGTAGGGGCGTTCCTCAAAAAAGGAGCCCAGTCAGAAAGTACACATCCTCCACCGCAGTGAAGGCTAGTTGCTCACCTCGCACCATAAAACAATGAAGATCTGGACTCCACATATGGATCAAGAACTGTAACAGGTACTCCTGGGCCCGGATCAAGGGGCACTCAAAAAACTTCAGCAGCCCACAAGATACCAAAGTAGCATGAACCGCCAGCTCCTCAATAATCATGGCCTCCCTCAGCTGTGACCAGTCCCACTCTCGCCAATGAACCAAAATCATCCCAACACTCACCTACAACCACATAAATCCAGTCCTAGATCAACCATCTCAAATATAAACACATTAAAATTTCCAAAAAAGATGAGTTTTTCACTCATCAGCCTTGCCTCCAAGGTGCGGTTGTTTAAACCCACATGCGCACAAACATGCGTGCCTGTTCAAACCCACATGCACGCACACATGCGTGCCTATTCAAACCCACAGGCACGCACACATGCGTGCCTGTTCACCCTACAGGCATGCACACATGCGCGCTTGTTCATCCCATAGGCACACATGAATGCATGTCTGTCTACCATACAGAGGCACCTTCATGTGCCCCTGTCACGTACACAGGCACACATCATAGCATGCTTGTCCGCCACACAGCTGCGCAAGTTTTTTAGCTAACAAGTGCACATAGAATGCGCGCCTTTTTTGCCCCTTGGGACACACCCGTGCGCGGGTTATCAGATAACAGGCGCGCACCCATGTGTGCATATTTATGGATTTCCTATGCACTGGGGGGCCCACACCCACAAAACTCCCTGTACAGCCCTCCGTGCAAGCCCTGCCCACAAAAAGAAAACCTAATTCTATGCAATATGATTAGACCACTAACCTGAAGCTCACTGGTCCTGAATCGATTGCCTTGTTCTCCCAGAATCTCCAAATCTCCTCTGAATATCTCTCGTCCAATCACTCTGAAAGTAGGTACAAATGAGGTGGCAATGTGGGCCCTATAGCTATATATTGTCCTTTTTTCCAAACTTCCAGACCCCATTCTGGGAGCTCCGGGTGTCCATTTTTCGATCTGTCTTCAGCCATGAGATCAGTACCCCGTCCTCTACATCAAGACAGTCCCCAGGCCACTTTTCATCCTTAGCCCCCAGGGAGCCATTTTCTCCATACCCCATCCAGGTACGCATGCTCATGTTCAAAATTATCAAATAAATACTTGTATGTTCGATTCTCTTCAGAAATTGTTCACGTCGGGTATTTGGTTTTCATGTGTGCGGGTACTTGGTCATCATACATTAGCGCAAACCCTTCAGGTATATAATCAACACTAGCATGTAATCATTCCCTCTGAATCTCAATTGCATCTCCAGTCACACCCTCTGAAATTTGCCTTTAGGTCTCCCCATATCTGGCTCTATAGTACCTCCACTTCCATTTGTGTTTTTGGTACTCTCACCCAGTAGCACTCTCCCCCACATGAGTTGTCCCATTAATAGACCCCTTGGCACTTTGACACTCATGCTATTTTCAACCCCTTTAGGGATGGGAGTCCCGATAGTCTTACATCATGTCGTGAATCAGCCACATACTCCTTCTTCTCATTTTTCTAGCCTTCCCAACAGACTCCCATGATTATTTTGACTACACTCCCGCAACATCATTTACCCATCATCAGTCTGCCCATCCTCAGATTTCCCTCCATACATTTCCCTACTACAGAAACCAACCTATGGGGCCCCCTCCCTCCACTTGTTTTTTCCACCAACTTGCGCCACCCCTAGGCCAAGCCATCTTACACTGGGGCACCCGTTTCTATATCTACATTATTATCCCCACATATTTTTTCATTCTTTTTGTAATTAAACCGTGATTCCCAACATTTCACATAGTTTTTTGTCGTCACCTTTGGTGACCTTCTTAGCAAATGAAACCCATGTCTCCCTTGGTTGGGGAACTCCTTATCATCTACTCCTATTGACATCGTCCATATACTCCGAGTATCACATAGGCCACCTACCTCTTCTCTCTGAGTTTGTTCACTTTGTCCCACCTCTGGCACAACTTATCCCACGTCTTGTTGTCCCCCTGACACTCTACCTAGTTGAACGGTTGTGGCCACTTATACTTCGCATATACCCCCAACCAAGGGCAGTCTTGAGTCTTCATACATCTTGACTTCTTCCATGTACCTCCTTAGTTCCTAACCTCACTTAGTAGATTTCACGAAGCCCTTTGCTTCTTGGAGTCACGTCCCCCTTTTATCGACATCAACACAGTTTCCATAAGGGCGACAGTATCTTGACTCTCATTTTACCTTCCAATGAGAGGTCTTAGATGACACAGGGAGAACCATAATTTCTCCCTGCTGTCGTTTTCCCCTGTAACATTTGACTTCAACACTTTCTCATGTTACAGTGGGTTTTACTTTGTGACTATTGCAGTTGTTTCTTATGTTTGTCGAAGACCTCTAAACTTGGATGGGCTATTAATGCCTACAAAATCCATGATACTTCTTACAAGTGTTATTGCCTACTATTCAGAGTATGTTCCTCCTCAGAATTGTCCTCTACCTTTATCACGACCACCTCCGAGGGCACTGCAGTTGTCTACATCAACACACCATTTCAGTTACTATATAACACCATTCTTTTTTGAGTTACATGACACGAGCATGGGGCATGCCCACCTCATTTGTACACAATTCATTTTTACACACCTTATGGAAGGTTGGGTCCTACAGGTTCCCTTCTCCCTCCAACGAGTCACTCTTGATACTCTCACTATCTCTCTCTCTTACAACGACACTCTCAGCAGAAGAAACATTGATGAATTTCGGCTATACGTATGCTCCTAACCTTATCCATTAGGGGGCATCTATTATCACTGAAATTTCATCCGCAAATGGTTACAGGAATCCAGCAGCTTCAAATAGTTATGAGTTCACCCATGGACCAAAATTACCAAAAAAGCATTTCCAAAAGGTCCAAAAATATACAACCAGTTATAAAATTAAGGTGCGCTATGACTACACAAGGCACACGCACACATGTGCCATCCAGAAACGGAAGAAAAGTGCACATGCACACGATGGGCGACTATGGTCACTAAAAGCCATGCACACCTAAGAACGATGCATTTATAAGATTGGTCGCCCTCCCACCCACTTTTGGTTCATCTTCCAAGTTGATTTGACATCCAAATCTCGGTTGTATCTGACTGGGTGGCCGATCAAAGACCTAAAAATGCCCTAAACAACCCCTTTTCACACTAAACGATGGTTGCACAATACCTCAAAGTGATGCTATAAAATAAGGCCATGGGTGCACTACATTTTCAAGGAATTCATTTGCAAGGTTATGCTACTGTTATTCTCTTGGGGAATCCTCTTTTCTCATCAAGAGTATACTAGCATCATTGCATTTGGGCAATCCATCTCACCTTTTGAGTGGATTATCTTGGGATTCTTTCACCATTTCTTTCAAGTTTCAAATTTTTAAGAAGAGCTCAATTGTGGGGGTCCAAGAGCCCTCCCTTGGAGGAAGAAGGGACCCAAAGTCCTCTTTCTTCTCGGTGTTTTCTTTTTCATTAATACAATCCTTTCCATTGGTGACATGAGTCTTATTGGTTTCTTGTTATTATGTCCTTATGCTCAATAGTTTAGTTTCTCTTTCCTTTCTTAGTTTAATTCTTATCTTAGTATTTTATGTTTCTTTTTCTAACCCTTTTCTTCACTGTTGTCTTGCTTAGCTAACCCAACTAAGCTTGTAAGCACCTCTGTTTTGCTCATTTAGGTGACAAAAGAGGTGCAACATTAACTACAACTTGTTCTGGTTCTTCAATTGAATCACCTCGATCAACAAAATCCTCCCAACCCTTCAATTCAACATCTTCATACTTCTTAATCCAATCACCTAGACCCATAATCATGGGAGGGCCTCTATTTTCAACTTTTCCGTCAAATTAATTCTTTAGACGATTTCTAATTATGATCTGTTGGTAGAAAAACCTTGTTGTTTGCGTGAATAAATTTATGTAGATATTTAGAATACCTCCCTTGAAATTGATCTGCACATCTTGGACATGCAAGTATTCCCTTTGTTTGAAGCCCTTCAATTCAATAAGTAATGTTAATAGCATTATAATAATAGTATAAAAGTAAGTATGAAAGTTGGGATGAAAATAAATTATGAGTGTTAATACGTAAATATTTTATCTTACCAGAACAAACACCAAGTCCTGGGAAATCATGAATAGTCCAACACAGTACACCATACAACATGAAGGATCTATTTTATGGAGGACGTGATATGTCATACATTCTTATGCCTTTCCATAGTAGTTGCATCTCATCAATAAAAGGCACAATATAAACATCCATATTTTTAACTTCTTGTTTTCCTAGAACAATGAGAGTCAACATAAGGTGCTCCTTTCTAACACTCATCCATGGGGGAATATTGTATACTATCAATCTGACTGGCCAAACACTATAATTTGAGATGAGGAAAGAGAATGGGCACACTCCATCAATTGCAAGACCAAACCTAATACTATGTGGCTCATCTTTGAATTTACTTGTCCATTTTTCCTCTATGTGTTTCATTTCTTTGGAGTTGGCTGTAATTCACATGAATCCATATTTACTCCTGTTCTTTGCATGCCAGTCCATAAATTGTGCAAGTGAATTGTAATGAAACATTCGTTGAAGTCGAGGTATAATTGGCATGTGACATAAAACCTTTTTTGGAATTGTAGGACCTTGTACATCTGTATGATATATGTTCTCTTTGCATACATGACATTCTACCTTGTTTCAATATTCACCTCTATATAAAATGCAATCATTTTTACATGAATGAATTTTTTTATATTCAATCCCCAACTCATCCAACAACTAACATGCTTCTCTGCAAGTTGATGGCAACTCATTATCTTCAAGGAATATTTTAGTTTTTAGTGCCCTGTAATATTTCTAGAGATTAAATCAATTAAATGTTTGACTTATGATGAACATGTTTGATATGTCAATCTACACTACTACTATTTATATACAATATATGTTTTATAACATCCCATTAAATAAATATAAACATAGTTGATGAATGTTTACAAATTATGTACACCAATTGACAATGCAAAGTAAGAAATACATTTCAACTCACTTCAGTAGGGTAGTGAATCCTTTGTCTGACCAACCAAATAGTGATTTGATTTCTAATAATATCAATGTACATGTAAGTTTTTAGGTTCTACTTACACCTGATCTGAATAAGGGTGTCTTCACAACTTGCTTGATTGAGTCTTTCAGGTTGTTTTCATCAAGATTGCATTGGTGGTAATTACCCCTACTAGCATCATTACTGTCAACCATAGGATCATTATCGTCATGATTGTTTCCATCCCCAAAGAAACTTGTAAGAATTTCATTCAATCCTTCTTCATGCACTGCATTTTCACTATCATCATCATCATTAAAGCTATGTGGCATGCCATCATTGTATGCTAATCTCATCAACTCTCCAAACTTATCAGCTGGTAGTATTCTCTTCAATGTTTCACTTTTCACCCTGGTGTGGTTTAAAGGATGGTTTGGATCATCCCATCCAAATATCAATAATCCAGTTTAATCTTGGTTATTAGTAGGTGGATCATCAATGTCTTCTACCTATCAACATACACAAGCATTATTGAATGTTTGGAAAGAACTGGATAAATCATAATTGTATCAATTTCAAAGAAATATAATCAAATATATTGTATTAACCAATAAGAATATAGAATGCATGAACATATATACATCAATTGAATAACGAAATATTATTTTATATACTACTTTTATACAATAATTTAAAATAAAACACAATTTTGACAACATAGTGTATAAAATGTCAATCCACACTCATTGATTATTCTTTGGTTTTCTTCCCTTACGAACATCCTTAGGGAGACCTAGTTCTTCCCTTTTCTTTCATGTAGGAGTGCGTTTTAAGAAGGGGTAATTAATAAATAACTCATCCCCAATGGTAAGGTCCACAATAGCCTCAACCATTATCAATCTATCAACCTCTCTTTCCATATCTCCATATTTATCATTTATAACTTCAACAAATTGACAATTTGGTCTTACATTACGGTCCCTTCCCTTACTACTATTTATAAAACCTGAAATATTTTTGTGTGTATGCACGTCCATCTATATACAAAAGATGATCTTTATTAATTTCTTTTCCACTTTCCAAATGGAGACAATGTGTATACATATTTGAATTTAGACCATATGCTGGCATGCCAAGATTATATTCTTCTAGCCTTTTCCATTCACCACTGTAATATGATGGACCATAATAGGGCATTAATATCCTAGTGGTTTGTTTTGAATTGTTTCTATTTTTAGATCCCACATGGAAATTTTGGAAAATAAAGAGGCCCATATTTTCTCCATGAATATTGGAGGGTCGTATCATGTAGTTGTATCCTCAAAATTGAAACATCTCATACACTCTAGGTAGTTGTTGATCACTAGGCCAAGTACAATATAATCGATGATCAAATGTCTCTTTGTAAATTTATCTCAAACTCAGGGGAAATTCATCATCTCCATCACATTCATTCTCATAGAGTATGCAATCAACCTTCCCCTTGTCTTTAAGCAAATTATGCATCTTTAAAGCAGTTCTTGTTTTGTTACTTGTTTTCATCAAATCCTCATCTTCAGAGCTGGTATATGTACCCATATTTTTGTTAGATGTATCATTTGATAAATGATCATCACCCTCTAGGCTAGAAGTCGATGATCCAGGAAAATTTAAACCAAGAACTTTATCCTGCAAGTATTCATTAAGAAAAAAATTAATTATTTAAATAATATAAAATAATGTTTAAAAGAAGTATACATATTATTTATATCAAATTGGAAAATTCCTTACAACAATTCCAATTGGATTTGAATCGATTGTAGGAGGCATACTACTCACTGGAAGCTCATCATATATGTAATTTCTTTGTACAATCGCTCATTTGAATTGTTTCTTTCTATGACATATAGAGCATACACAAACAACAATTTTCTCAAAGTATTCATCCCATGTACTATATTCTAGACCAACCTCATTTTTAGTGCAATCATTTGTTGTGTCTATAGGATCCATTGTCATATCCTCTTCCACCCACTATCCTCTACATGATTTAATAGTTTTAGGTCCATGTCCACGTCCACGTACATATCTTTTTCTTTTTCTAGTTGAATGCTCAAGCTCCACATTTTCTCCAATCTCCATCTAAAATAATCAACAACATGCATTAATTTATGACAAGATTGGATAATACACTATAAAATTTAATAAATTCGTGAAAAAACATGGATGTTTCACAAAATGCCATCAGATTAATTTTTCCTAAGTTAAGTCAAAATTAGAGTACCTAATGTTCTGCATCATCCATTGTGTCCTCATTTGATATGACACGATCTGTTTCCATGGCCTCATCTGTCTCTTGTAATACACAACATAGTCAATAATGTTTAGTACACCAATTATATTATTTCAACGAATTTGCTATGCAACAAAAAACCTCACCTTGGTCACATTTTTGACATATTGATATCATGTTTTGGAGTTGATTTGGTTTTTTTTACGACCCTAGGTATTTACATCAAGCCAAAATTTCAATAAGAAAAGTATCCAACATCCCTATCCCACATGGCCATCCTAATTTTCAAATTTTTCCCTTGATCGTAGAATCACATTTAATCACCATTTTTGTGCATTTTCCACCAATAAGTTTGAGCTCAAAGTACATATGGAAAAAAAGACTTTATCTTTTCTATGTTGTAGCATTTGTGAATTCATAAAGATCTTCCTCCTTTGGTCGAGGTTTCTTTTTATTATTACTTTTATTGTATCTACATATTTCGTTGTCATATCCTCTTCCACCCACTTTCCTCTCTATGATTTAGTAGGTCTACACCGTTCACATCCTCTTTCCATGTTATCGTCTAGATCCTTTTACACAACAATGACAATAATTTTTAGCACACCAATCAAATCCACTATCATCTAATAAGTTAAGGAAAATAGGGCCACAAGTCAAAATTATCTTGGGATCAAACACCGATACCATACCAATACCCATACCATTGCATGGAAATGGTATGCAATGGAAATTATTTGCATACCAATACCATACCAATACCAATACCAATACCATACCATACCATACCAATACCAATACCATTGCATTGCCAATACCAACACCAATGCCAATATCCATTGCCAATACCAATACCAATACCAATACCATACCATTGCATACCAATACCAATACCATACCAGCATTCCCATCACCAGTATGCCCATCATTCCCATCACCAATACCATACCAATACCATACCAATACCAATACCATACCAATACTATGCCATACCAATACAATACCAATAACAATAACAATACCATACCAATACCATAATATACCAAACCATACCATACTATACCATACCATACCATACCATACAATTATCAATACCATACTATACCATACCAATACCACGCCATACCATACAATATCAATACCATTGCATATCGATACTAGTACCATTGCATACCATTTCATGTCAATTGTATGCATTGGTAATGATATGCATACCAATACCATACCATACCATACCAATACCATTGCATGGAAATGGTATGCATTGGCAATGATATGCAAACCAATACCAATACCAATACCATACCAATACTATACCATACCAATACCAATATGCATTGCCAATACCAATATGCATTGCCAATACCAATACCAATACGCATTACCAATACCAATACCAATACCAATACCAATACCAATAACAAAACAAAAACCAATACCAATATGCATTGCCAATACCCTTATGCCTTGCTAATACCAATACCAATACCATTTCCAATACTACTGCCAATACCATTGCATACCATTGCATACCAATACCAATACCAATACCATTGCATACTAATACTAATACCAATACCATACCATACCATCCCAATACCAATTATACCATACCAATACCATACCATACCATACCAACACCATACCATACCATACCATACCAACACCATACCATACCATACCATACCAATAACAATACCATACCATACCATCCCAATACCAATACCATACCATACCATACCAACACCATACCATACCATACCAATAACATACCAGTACCAATACCATACCATTGCATACCAATAACAATACCAATATGATACCAATATCGTACCATTGCATACCAATACCAATACAATTGCATACCATTGCACGAGAATGGTATGCATTGGAAATAATATGCATACCAATACCATACCAATACCATACTATTATAACCCTAAATTTCACCGTGCATGCATACTTGGCATCAGGCCATCTTAGTTGCTATTTTTTCCAAGCCATCACTGAAAGGTCTTCTTAAAAAACATTGTTTTTGAAGATGTATGCACCCTGCACCACTACTTCCCACGTACACATGCTTGCTGCACCACTAGAGCTCACATACGTATGCTAGCTACACCATTAGATCCCGTGTATACCCACAAAAGGTTGCAAAAAATAAAAGTTGCAAGGGGATATGGGATTTTGGGTAGTTTCCTAACCAATTGACTGCCCATAGCCCTTCACCCAACCGAATGACTATATTTTTGGCATATAAAAGAAGGTGTTGGGGTCCCATTCCTACAAGAAGCATGAGAGCAAAGAAACTATGCCCTTTTAAATATTCCCCCTTGCCCCAAGAATTTGCAGCCACATTGTGAGTTTGAGCCAGAATTCCTTATTCCAACCCTTTTTCCTCCATTGCAAGCCTATGCCATTCTCTAGAGAGAATAGAAGAGGAGAAAGATATGTGGAAGCAGTTGGAGCTTGGTGAAGAGGAGCCTAGGACCGAGTTCGAGGAGTAATTGTGAGTCTCATTTTGTAAGTGACTTTGTGAGATTAATATAAAGAAGTACTTTTTTCGTCCTGCGATATGATGTGTTAAATTTCTATATTTGATTTACATTTTGTTATGACATCTAACCTACTAATTCATATATAGAATGCATGTTTGTAGTTTCTTGTTTGTCTTTTGGTGAATGCAGGTTGGCCTTGGGAGGATACTTGCAGTCGAGGAACAACCGAATGCAAAGGGATCTACACCGAACGTGGAGTTTAAGGTAAGACTACCAGATCCCTATACTTTATACTTTATGCATGAATGTGGGGTATTGTCAGGATAGTTGTTAAAAGTAGGAGACTTTAGATGATTATCTATGCCTACACTTTAGAACCCTAGTGTAGTCCATAGGGGGATTTCCCGCTATATCAGAATTGGCGACCATACTGGGGAGATTCTAGAGTTTTTAGGGGATATTTTTGGGTTCTTTAATTGGTTTGATTACCTTTTTTGAGTTTTTATACTGGAAATTTTACCACAGGTACCTTGATATGTCTTATCAATACCATATCAATTTCACCATCTGAATCGTTCTAGAAAAAAATTTATAGCGAAAATGGTAAGATGACCTGAAAATAACATACCTAGGAACACATCACCAAAAGACTTCATCCTCCCTTGAAATCCCGCCTTCTTTACTTCTGATTTCCTCTGAAATTTGAATTATGTTTCAAATGAATGTATAATGATATTTATTTATACCATTTATGTTACTTCCTTTTAACATTAGGGCCAACCTGACACTTTCTTATTTTGTAATGCTTTTCTATCATTATCTTGAGGGCCTACATGTACTTCCTTCTTCAATTCATTTTGTCATCTTCAAAAATTCATTTCTCCTCAACCATGAGGATCCACGTGATGTGACACATACCACTAGAAACAATGTGATGTATACTATCCATCCATGGGAATTTTATCTGAATGTGCATTTTCCTTCATGTCCAAATACCTTCATCAATCTTGTGGTCCAAAACCCATGACTAGGGTTGACATCAATGACAACAACCAATCTTCCAACAATATCCCCTTTTGTCATTGATGGCAACACTCATTCTTCCCCTATCATCATGATCCCAATTTATCTCCCCATTTGAAATGATGATGGAAAAGGGTAGGGCTTCTCCCCCTAAGTTTAATGGCAAAAGGTAACTCTCTTCTTTGGGGCTGCTCCCCCTGAACATATGGCACTCAATAATACTTCATCCTTATTTTTGGTCTTTGGGAATTTTTCTTCCTTGGAATCCTTTTGTGTGGATTTTGTCTTCTCTCTCTTATTCATGTCTAGGATGTATATGTTGTTCAGTCTTCTTGTTGCAATTGCAACCAATCTTCCTAAGTTATTTTCTCTGATTTTACATTTTTGGGAGTCAAATGTAAGACTGTATCTTGATAAGACATTTTACTAACACTGAGTATATTATGCTTCAAGTCTTCAACCAATAGGACATTCTTTGCTTTTACATTTTTTCTTCCAAGTTCTACTACACCTTCTCTAAGTATTTTGGCAGATGAGTCATCTCCAAATGCAACATTGCGGCCCTTTCTCCTCAAGCTAATGAATTTGTCTTGATCCCTAGTCATGTGTGAAGAACATCCACTGTCTATGTACCATTCATCTTCTTCTTTACATTCTTCAGCGGTTAATGCGATTCAACAATCTTCATTGTTTGGAATCTCTTTCCTTCTCCATATTGTGGTTGGCATAGAGACATCTTCATTCATATATCTGCAATCTTGTGCTTTGTGACCAAGATAATTACATTTGTAGCTTACAATATTTTTGTCCATCAATGGGGAAAATGAATTATAACTTATGTTGACAAATCCATGATTATTTCCATTTCTTGTATTTACATCATTCATGTTTCTTGCATATTTGTTCCTTTCATTGATTATGCAATTAATTTCCTTATGTCCAAATTTTTTGCAACTATAACAATGACCAAGAAAGAAATTTTGATACATTGGATTAAGTGGCCTTCCTTGTGATGTAGTCCATCTAGGTTCATGATCTAATCCTTTGTATTTTCCTTCATACTGATTGAAGATTCTTTGATTCCTGAAGGTAGGAGGTCTTCTTGGATATTCATCTCTTTTGTAATCATTCCTTCTTTCTGGTATCTTGGTCCACTTCTCATCAACTATCTGTGTAGCTCTTTCTTCAACCTTCTTGTTGGTATTTTCATCTTCTTTGTATGAAGTTTCACCCATACATCCAAGATGTGTTAAGTCTTTTGGAACTTGAGAGTTTCTTAAGCTTTTCCTCAATGAGACACCTTCTTGTTCAAGTTTCTCACAATCTTCTTCTTTCTTCATCATTTGGACATTCCTTACTTCTCCTATTCTTCTTTCTTCTTCGAGTAGATTTTTCAAGGAAATGTTTTCTTCTCTTAGTTTCTCAAAGTCTTCTAATTGTTTATTCAAGCTTACAACAACTACCCAATTTACTTCTTAGTTCTAAACTCAGCTGCAGCCCTTTTGATGTCTTTCTCCTTCTCGATACTGAATTCAGGTCTGCTTTAAGATAATTGAAACAGTCATAGGAAATTCAACAGATCCTGTGGATTTTGTCTTGCATGAAACGAAGTAAATTTCATGCTTTTAATCAGGGGGGGTCCTGTCTGAACTTGGGATGCAGATTCGGTTTCGAAAAGGATGGTTACCAGAGTAGAGTGAAAATTACGTATGACAGCCTTACAGATATCTCAGATATTACTTCACTGCCAGCGAGACTGTTCAGTACCCCGATGAAGTTATCTGGCCCTTTTTACTGAATTTCCTTTCACCACTTCAAATTGTAATTATGCATTTAAATGTTGAGATGAGGGCAATCATTTATGAATTTCCTTTCATCATCTTCTTGGACTAGATGGGGGAAATCAAATATCAATTTCCTTTCACCATCTGTCTTATATTTTACTTTTTAATACATGAAGTGGGGGCAATCAGTTTGTATAAGGTATACCAGGGATGATATCTGTGTAATATTCACAGTGGAGGTCTGTCAACTTGCTTTGATTACTCAGGACCAACCTTCTCTTAACTTTCAAAACATCTTAGCCCACGGGGAAAATGGGAAAAATTACTTCCAAGGGCCTTCCTTTGAGCAGGCCTCAATCCTTCGAAGACTGTTAAAAAACCTAGAAGAGTCAGGATCAACCTATGCATAAATTTGTTTAGTAGGAGACTAAGGAGTTTATGAGGACCGGCTTACTTTCCAAGGTCTATTTTCCAGTTTCGAAAGTTAAAACGTAGCCTCTTCTTCCCCTGTAGGAAACCCGGAAAGGTGCTTGGCTTTTTGAGAAGGTAAATCCAAGGACAGAAAAATGGCGACGAAGAAAGGTATGGAATTCGAAAAACAGGGGTCATGGATTAAACCTGACTCTTGGAACCTTTTGTCTGAGACACTTTACTCTTTCTTCTTATTTTAATTTCCTCTTATCTTTATCTGGGTGAAACTTTTAGGACCCAGAGTAAGAAGTCGTTCTTTTAATGACATATCAGGTGAAAACAACATAGTTATGAGACCATCATGGCACTTTAGTGATACTTGTTTGAAAAACAAACATCCCTGGAACTCGTACCTTTTCCTTACCATTTCGTTCTCTTCTAAAATAACGGAAAAATTTTCTATCACCTGTTTCCGGGGAATCAATTCTCCGATATATGACCATCTGTTTATTCCTTTCTCTCGTTTGGGATGCAAGCCGGGATCTTGTAAGGGAACAACATGAAGAGTATCAAGGCTATAAAGTAATTGATAGCATTGACAATTTTGTATCCCTACTTCTAGAAATAAATTGACTTATTTTATTTGTAATGAAAGTAGACTTACCAAAGAAAAATTGTGAAAATAAAAAAACAAACACAAACCGGTATATACAGTGAAAAATTTTGAAACCATTTATTGCATATAGTGTTTTAAATAACGCCCATTGACAGGGGCGTTGAGGATTTTACCGTCCAAATTCTCTAATAGAAACAAATTTTTCCCTTCAGGAGCTATGACTTTGAAAGGTTCGTACCAGATATGATCAAATTTACCATGTTTTGTGGAGTCTTCCTTCCTAGCATCCCATTTCAAAACCAAATCGCTAGGGAGAAATTATTTATCCTTGGCCTTACGATCGAATAATGCTTTCATGGTGTCCTGGTATTTCTACAGCCTTTCGTCCACTTTGGCCTTGTGTTGTTGAACTTAAATCAGCTGGTTTATTCTTCTTGTGACATGATTTGGTTCTTCTTTCTCATCTTGCCAAAGTTTCATTACGGGAAGCGCTAGATTTATAGGTAATACTACATTGGTCCCATATACCATTTGGAAAGGAGAAGTGATGATAGATTTTTTTGTACCTATCTGATTTGCCCACAAAGCATATTTCAAATGCACATGCCAAGATTTTTTTTTTTCGCTCAACACTTTTTTAATTATAGAGATTACACTCTTGTTTGAAGACTCGGATAGCCCATTTCCTTAGAGGTAATATGTTGTGGAATGACTGAGCATGATATTGTACTTTTGGAAAAATCTAACCATAGCCATAGATTTAAATGCTTGGGCATTATCTGTGACTATCTTTCCGGGGCAGCCGAATCTAGACAAAATGTTCTCTTCTAGGAAATCCATTACCACTGAATCCGTTGCCTTTCTAGTTGGAATAGCCTCCACCCATTTGGTGAAGTAATCTGTAGCAGTTAGGATCCATTTATGTTGAGCACTAGAATGAGGGTTAATTTCGCCTATAAAATATAGTCCCCACTGTTGAAAAGGGGCTTCCATTTTGACCGGCACCAACAGTAGCACTGGGAGTTTGTGCTTTCCTGTGAACAATTGGCAAGGGTTACAGGCTATGACTTTGGCGTTGACGTCTGGGAATAGTTTGGGCCAATAATATCCTGCCCTCAGGATCTTATAAGACATTTCCCTCCAAGCGTGATGTCTTCCACACACTCCTTTGTGAAATTCGTTTATGACCTTCTCTGTTTTTGATTCAGCTAAACAAACCAACAGGAAGCCTAGTGGGTATTTCCAATACAATTGGCTTTCTGATATAAAGTACTTCACCGCATGTAGCTTTAGCGTCCTGCCTTTAGATGGGTATAAATCACTCGGGCATTTTAGGGTCAGCAGGTAGGAAACTATGTCTTTATACCAATCTAATGAGGCAAACTTCTCTTCAATTCTAATGGCAGTTATTTTTTCATCGAGCTCATTCATGTCCACGCACTCTTCACATCCCTATAGGCCATTTATCCCGAGGGCTCTGAAATTGGATTCAGCTAAGAGCTTAGCCAAACCTTGTCCTTTTACTAGTCTCGTCGCTTTTATCTCCAGATCAAATTCTTGAATTTTAGCAAGCCACTGTCCCCTTTTTCCATCACTGTCGGACTAAGCCAAAATGTCTTTTATGGAACTGGTGGGTATGTACGCAATTACATTGGAATGTAGCACGTAGGTTCTGAAATCCTTTAACACCTTCACCATAGCATAAGATTTCTTTTCCATTATATCATATCTGAGTTCAACGTCTCTAAGACTTTTGCTAAAAAAAGATATTGGTTGCTTGAAACCTTCTTCATTTTTCTAAAGGAGTATCGCGGCAAGTGTGTGTTCGGAGGTGAACGGGAAAATCAGAAAATCTTGTAGATAATCAGGGCTTGCCAGTACGGGTGCCTCGCTTATAACCTTCTTGATGCATGTAAACGATGCTTTGGCTTCTGCTGTCCATTTCACTTCGTTGTTGTTCTTTAGCATATCTGTGATCAACTTCACGATTTCAACAAATTTTGGGATAAATCTCCTCAAAAAAATTATTTTTCCTAAGAATGACCGAATCTCTTTTACATTCCTAGGGATATTTATGGTGTCTATAGCTTCAACCCTCTTAGGATCAATTTTAATTCCATCTCAAGAGACAATATGGCCCAAGAGTTTACCTTCTTGCATAGCAAAGTGAGACTTTTTGGGGTTTAAAGACAAACCAAACCTATGGCATTTCTCAAACGTCTGCTTGAGATGTATCAGATGATCTTCATCAGATTTAGAAAAAATGGTTAGATCGTCAAGATAGATAACCACAAATTTGTCCCTTTCGCCGATGAAATCGATATCCTTATCACGTTGGAAAGTACCACCTGCATTCATTAAACCAAAAGGCATCTCATCATACATAAATGTACCCCAAGGGGTGGTGAAGGTTGTTTTTTCTTTATCGTGCTCATTGACGGCAATTTGATTGTACCCGAAAAACCCGTCAATCATCGACATCCTATTTGCCCCAACTACTTATTCTGAAATGTGATCCATTTTGGGTAGAGGGTAATTGTCCTTGAGGGAGGACTTATTTAGATTTCTAAAATCAACACACAGTCTAATCTCCCCACTTTTCTTTCTAACCGGGACCAAGTTTGCTGCCCAGTCAGAGTATCTCAGTGGTACGATTATTTTTGCATCCAGGAGTTTTTTGACTTCCCTTTCGACTACAGGCAATAAAATAGGATTGATTTGTCTGAGTTTTTGTCTGAAAGGTTTGACACTAGGATTTAGGGGTATCTTGTGTTCAATCCTAGTGGTGTCATAGGTTCTCATCTCTTCGTATGACCAAGTGAAAACGTCTTTATACCACCCGAGTAAGTCTTTATACTTTCTTTTTACCTTGGGAGGAAGGTACTTTGATATTTTTACTATCCTAGGCTCCTCTTCGGTCCCTATGTCGCAGTCTTCAACCTCTTCAGGTTGGGGTTGCAAAGCTGATTTTAAGAGCATATCATTTTGGTCGAACAGTCTCTCCAGAGGGATTAGTCCCTTTGGAATCTGATTGTTCTCTAAAACTAACATGTGATGATTAGCGATCTTTTCCTAGAACCCCCGAGGATCCTCTCCCTCTTGCATGATCCATGTGTGGTCGTTTTGGTTTTCTTGGTCAATGTGAGTTTCGGCGAAGTCGTCCACCATTTCGAGGAACTTCCTGATTTTTTCATCATCCTTAAACACTTGCCAGTGATGGATGTTGTTTGGTATGGAAGGTCTGTTCCTCACCTCTATGTGGTACCTTAGTTTGAAAGCTGTAGGGGGGGGAAACATTGAGGTTTCTTTGACTAATGAATCAGTTTGCAGGTTTTCATCGCGTGGGATGAAATGAACATTTACCGATGAGAAGAAATTTTCTCTTAAATCCCAGGCATAATTACTGTAAGATCTCAATCTTGGGTGTTTGTCCTGGTATTGCTGATTTATCTGTTTCACTATCAACTTTGTGTCTCTGTATACTTCCAAGTTTTTTATGTTCAGCTTCCTGGCAACTTCCAACCCTAAGATTAGGGCCTCATACTCGCACACATTATTGGTGTAGTCTATATCCCACTGAAGCTTGTAAGAGAAAGGAATCACAAATTCATTTTCAGGTGCTACAAACAATACTCCTACACCTACTCCTTCATATGACAAGGCACCGTCAAAAAACATTTTCCAAATTCTAGTGCTATACATATTTTTGTCTATCTTTCATGATTCATTTTCATTTATGTAATTGTCTTCTATACAACTATTTACACCATCATCAAAAGACAAAATACAATTCCCTAGATCTTGATCGGTAACATAAACAGGGTAATTGTTAGGATTCTGTGGGTCGCTCACTGTGTATGCTAGCCTCGTTTCCCTGTATAGCCAAGTAAATTGCCCACCAAACACCGGAATCGTGGCGTAGGTCATGTCTAGCTGAAGATACCCCCCAAGTTTGGCTCCCCGTGACCTAGATAGTAGCAAGCCATACTTTGGAGGTATATCAGCAATAACTACATCCATCAGGACACTTTTCACCGGAACCTATGCAAGAGTGACTACTAAATCTTTTATCATACCCAGGCACTTAACTCTCCTTGAATCGAAAGAGTAGAGGTCTCCATAAGGCCTGGTGATCTCGAGGCCTAGTCTGTCCATAATAGACTTGGGCATTACATTATGTGAGGCTCCAGAATCTAGCATGCAGTTATGCAGTAGTCGATCATGCACATTTAGGGTAATATAGAAGGGAGCGACGTTGTCTCTGGCACCCTTGAAATGTGGACCAAAAGTGATTTTAGGCTTATCATTTTCCAAGTTTATCACATCAGAGTGACTTTCTGGATCCAAAAAACCTATCATTTTGGTTATCTGCTTTGTATACATAGGATTCTTTGCTAATTCGACCAGAGGGATTGGTATTTTGATCTTATTTATCTCATTTTCAAGGCTGAAACCTCCACTACCTTTGTCCGTTTCTCTGGTTGAAACCTCGAACTCCTTCTTTTCCAACTTATTTGTTTGTGCTGATTTATTTTCCATGAGTTTATTACCGGTATATGTGTTCCAACTGTCTTAATTTCTTTTTCTTGGGTCTCAACCTCTTTTACTTTGGGATTCTACGAATATACCCCTTTTATTTTTCTATTATGTATCTCGGTCTCCTTTGGGGTGGGCTCATATATTTAACCTCTTGGGAGAATTTTATTGGGTTGATGAATCGACGCCAGTTTGTTTCTAGGCCTCAGGTTGTACTTAGGTTGGATCTCAGCCATTATAGGATCGGTCACTTCTTGATAGACAGAAACATCAGTGTTGTTTATGTCATCATCTTTATTTGACGGTTGTTGAGTGTCCAAGAACTTCTCGTAATATTCTTTAGTTAAATAAGGTTGTGTGCAGTCGTCACCCAAATTTGTCATGTCTTCTTCTAGATCCTCGAAATCTTGCAGGTCGTTTCCTCCTATAAAATTTTCATTTTTTAAAGGAGTTTGAATTTTCTGTTCTTCATTTTTAATCTGTCTTTCTTGATTTTGAGGGTTGGAGTTTCTTCTGAATTCCCTCTTAATGAAAGGATCTACCTTGGATTTATCTAGCTCCATTCTGGAAATCTTATTTGATAACTCTTTAATTATCTTGGCCATGTCATCTATTTTATCATCTAAGGATCTACTAAGTCCTGAGGGTCCCGCTTGTTCCCTAAAAAGTTTGGTTTCTCAGTTTCCCGTTTCTACTTTTGTTTTCAATTTGCCAAAATCCATCATGTTAGATTTAATCTCTATGGCATCATCCTGCATTCGGGTTAGGGTAGCCCCTCTCCTTTCTCTCAACAGAAGTGCGAAATCGGGTTCGAAGGCTCCTGCAAAGGTTACCTTGGTTGCAGGTTGGGATGGTTTAAATCCGACTGGGATTTTATTATATAACTTGTTAAACCTTTGAATGAATTCCATAATAGTTTTCGATTTTTTTTTCTTAAAGACCTGAACGCGGTCAAATAGTACAAATGGTCTTTTCTTTCACCCCATTGTCTAAGAAAAGCGTCTTCTAGGGCATCATAGAATAATATCGAAACTGCAGGTAGACTTCGAAACCAAGTTCGTACCTGTCCTTTGAAGGTCTAAACAAATAACCTCGAATATAC
>ML796918.1:704360-715959 GCA_009831015.1 Picea engelmannii | reverse complement strand
TTGTTGGATCATGTTGTCATTGATGCCAATGGTTTGATTGATTGATGTCAAGTGATTGATTGATGTCAAATGATTGATGTAATATAATATGTATTTTCCTTGATGAGAATGCATAGATGAAGATGGATCAATGAGTTGTCATTGATATGATGAAGATGGATCAATGAGTTGTCATTGATACATGATGAAGATGGATCATTGTGATTTCATTGGTATATGATGCATTGTTGGAAAAATGTATAGATGAATCATTATTGTCTTATCATGATTGATAAGGTGCACAAATGGATGAACTCCAAAGAGGCCCCCTTATGGTGAAAGCCCTCACAGGAAGACGCTTTGCGGATTGAGTTAAGCTAGAAATATTTGGCTTCCTGACCAAAATGAATTGTGGTTCCTCCTTCTTCTTAACCTCTATAAAAAGTTCCTTCCCACTCATGAGAAGTACTGTGTTTCTCACCTCCGGTTTTATTTCTTTATCTTTGATCGACAACAACATGTGAGTTCTCCCATTTTTCTCTAGGGTGTATGTGTTCATTCTCCCGTCATGAATCACATTCCTATCATATTGCCACGATCTACCCAACAATAGATGACAAACATCCATAGGAATAACATCACAGAGTATTTCATCTTTATACCCTCCTATTTTAAACTCAACTAAACATTTCTTAGTGACATTTACCTAATGTCATTTTTGCAACCACGAAACTTTGTATGGGCTTGGATGATCAATCGTCCCTAGCTCCAATTTTTCTACCATCTCTGTTGAAACAACATTATTCATTCTACCACTGTCTACAATAACTTTACATTTCCAGTCTTTGGTTTTGCACGCAGTCCGAAAAAGTCTGTTTCTTTGGACTGAACTCTCCACCTCCTTCTCTGGTGTTAAAAGACCCTTTCACATCATCAGCGATCTTCCGCCTTCAACATCCTCTGCCTCAACATTTCGCCTTTGTGCTTCGGCAATGTGAATCTCTCCTTCCTCTTTCTTCTTGTCTGGACATTCATAAGACTTGTGTCTGACATTTCCGCACATGAAGCATGTTATCACTCCACCTCTTCCTCTTCCTCTACCTCTAGTACGAGGAAAAATGTTGTTATCAGCATACTCTCCTCTCTGATCAACATATTGCCTTCTCTATCCAGCATATTTCCCTTTCTGTGAGCTTCCACCTCTCTCAATCTGAGGTTTCTTCCATTCTTCCTTAGTCTTCTTATTTCTATCTTGGACGACTGATTTTCCTCTGGCTTGACTTCTGCCTTGGCCTCTTTGACCTTGTTTTCGGCTAAGCTTCTCTTCTGCCTTTAGAGCCATTTGATAAGAATATTCCACCATTCGGATGGTCATCATGCTCATCTCATCCTAGATTTCGTATCTCAGGCCATTCATATACCTGGCAACCTTTTCATCAGTACTTTCACAATGACCGGCTCTGATGTTTAGCCTGTAGAACTCTTCAATGTACTCCTTCACTGTCATCAACTTCTGTCTCAAATTATGCATCCTTTGAAACAGAGTAATTTGGTAATCCCTGGGAATGAATTTCTCTTTCATCTTTGCGATCATCCTATCCCAAGTCTTGATTTTCTTCTTACCTTGGCAGCGTTTGTCAGCTTGCAGTTCATCCCACCACAATGTTGCATGTCCTTTAAGTATCGTGACAACATGTTTGACCTTCTTTTCTTCTTAGACATCCTCATAGTCAAAGTATGTGTCCAGAGCTCTAATCCAATCTAGAAGCTCTTCAGCATCCAAGTTTCCCTCATAAACTGGAATGTCCATTTTGGCTCTTGCACTCATTCCTGCAACAGCTCTAATCAAGCGTTCATGTGCTGCATCTTCTGCTGTAATTTCTTCTTCTTCATGTCCAGCGTCATCTTCGCTTTCGAACTCACTGACATCTCCAATATCATCTCTGTGCCTTTGTTTTATTTCCACGTCCACGAGTCTGGCACAAATTTCATGCAGATCTCTTTCCACTTCTAGATTTGGCACCTGCCTGCCCCTTCCTTCTGGCATTTCCCTATCCTTTAGCGGATCGGGTGTTTGTCTATCTCTTCTCCTCAGTGTCATGGTTGAAATTCCTTCTCTCTTTTCCTGCCAGAAATATGCAAACAAGAATCAGGCTCTGATACCACACCTGACGCAGCCCTACCAACCCACAGGTCGTAAGTCCACGCACACAGGATCGTTCTTCTTCCACTGGCCCAAAGAGCTCTCGACAATTGGCTCTTCTATTTCCCCTTCGAGAAAGTCTGCACCCACAGCAAGCCTCAGTGAATCTCCCTTCGCACTTCGGGAGATCGGACCTCGCATTTCACGAGTCCCTGTGGTCAAGCGCTCTATGCCTTCAGACCTCCAAACACCGATATGCCGAGTTCCGAAAAGAATGCTGGAACTTTAATGTTCCACCTCCCCAAATAGTAATCGATGGTTCTGGATCTTCCCTTTGATCCAACAGTCAGCGCGACTTCGCAACTTCTCCTCCCAAATCTTCAACTCTTCACCTTCCGAGACCTGAACTTCCGATGTGACTAAGCACTTGTCAAAACTCGCCACTCATGAGTTCATGAGTCGAAACTCCCAACTCTTGCTTCCAAATCTCGTGATACCCGAAATGTCGATACGGGCACACTCCTTCTCTTGTCAGTGCCCTCCGCGCGTGACCACTGGCTAGGCCTAACTCTAGCACTTTTCGCTTCTCGCTGCTTCGTGAGTTTCGATGTCGAACTCCCAACTCTTTTCTCACGAATCCCTAAAACATGAGAGGTCAACGAGGTATTGACTTCTTTCAACAGATGACACGCATCCACCCATCTCTTCCATGGGCCCACCTCAGACTTCGCAATTTCGTGAATCCAAACGTCGAAGCTTCGGTCCTTCCACCCACGAAACCCCGAAATGGAATTTTGTGAGTAGATCCAATGGTCCTCGTTGACGTGAATCTATGGCCCTCTCTCTCCTAAGCTTCCGCTTGTAGAAAACGACCATCGTAACCTCCTTGCTCCTCCGTGAGATCTGACAATTCGCGGGACTTCACAAATTCTCTATGGAGAATCTCGACCGTCTGCTTCTCCCTTAAAGAACTTCTGCACTCTTAAACAAAAATTTTTACCAAGGAACTTAACCGCCTGCAACACAAACTTGCGATGCCTCCTTTCAATGCCTGAAGGCACCAACCTTCTGTGCTTTTCTTCGACAACTGCGAAGACTCTATCCCTCCTGAGATTTCTCCAACTTTGAGTCTTAAAGAAGAATCCTGCACGCACTCCTTGTGGCAGATTCTTCAATTACTTCAAAGAATTGAAGTCCTTTGACGCTGTGCACTCCCTGCAGCAGTAGTCCTTCAACAATTTCTCAGGTTCACAAACTCTAAGACTTTACTCGGCCTGCACACTCCTTGCACAACTCCTATGCTCAACTTTCACTTCTACGAGAATGAAAACAACGTTAACCCTCCTGAGATTTCAAAGATAAAACTCTGAACTCTTGTCAACGCACTCCTTGCGGACAACTTCATTGCACTCCTTGTAGGAACTCTTGCTCAAATAGAGAAACAATTGAAACTCATCCCTTACTCCCTATCAGACTTCAAACACAAAGCATGAAATCATATACATAGCATATAAAGCAAATGTATTACAGAAAGTAAACATCCATGAGCATAATATTCAACATGCATACACAAAGAACAAATACGACACCATGAATTTGAATCGAAGCTCTTTCTATTAATTCAAATCTCCGTACATGGGTGTTTTTGACTACAGCTCTCAACTCTCTTCTCTATGCTCTATGCTCATAATAATATTACAACTATACAATGAGGGTGTCTATATCACATTTCCCTCTTGCGCTCTAAAACTATCTAATCTAGAATTAAATTATATCTACCTACGTTCATTACACATAAAGGCTCCTATCTACTATGGACAAGAGCGGGTCGCTCAAGGTCCTTTTACAATAATACAAGGATGCCTCCACTTAATGAATTCATTAATATTTCAAAACATTTTCAAACAATGTGCTCGGTGCTTTTCCAGCTGTCTCTTATCTTCGCGCTGGCTTGTTGTTGGCTATGCTTGCACGCCCTTGTGATGCTCCTACATCACTTTCACTTTCAAACACTAAGATGCAATGACCTCATGCAATAGTCCTCAATAAAAGATATGATACAATGCTAAAATGTTTATACGTGACTGATAATCAGTTTGATGTAAATCAAACTTCAAGATCTATGATATTTAAGCAACCGGAAGCAAACTTCACATAAAGAAAAACACACCCCTATTGTGATCAAACAAGAAACAAAAAGAAAAACCAAATCTAGACAGGACAAAATGCTTGGAGAAAATACCTCAAAGATCAAATGGAGTGGTTCATAGATCTCTAAAATTCCTCACAAAATATTTCACTCAGTCAGATAAATGAGAGGAAAACAGTAAGTTGACTCTAAATCGTCAAAGACAAAGAGTGACTTCAAGGTAAGGAAAACAAACATCAAAATTCCAAACAAGAAAAGGTCAATTCTCATAAAATAGAGTGTTGAAGGCCAAGACCAAGGTGTACTGAGGTTGTAAGACTCCTGAGCAAGTGCCAAAAGAAAGAAATGAACTAAGATAATGAAACCCTAGAAGATTTTTCACCTAAAAGGGGAAGTGCTATGATGTCAAGTGCACCAGAGTGTTACAATGCTCTGTGTAAGCTTGGTAGGGAGCGCTAGCACTCTGGTAGTAGAGGCAGGGGAATGCTAGCCACTAAAAATTCAGAAAAATGCCCAGAAAATAAAAAATTCAAACAAACTCAGATAATCAGAGTGAATATGATGAAATAAAAATTCGATCAACAGATGTAAGAATCAGAGACATGGTATGGACAAGGTCAAAGAATGAGCAAAGGCCAAAACAAGACCTAGGAAAAGAAACATAAATCAAAGTTCCTCCCTAGTGGAGTCACCAATTTCTGTTATAGAGAAATCCCCCTGTGGACAAGTGGATTCTCTCTTGGGCTCTAGACTCCTAAGACCAAGACAGAAAAGTTCTATTGTGGACACTAACATTCCTTTTCATGAAGCTAAACTATCCAAATAAGAAGAAGGAAGAAGATTAAATACCTTTTTACCGACGTTTGTCCTTGCTTGATCGAGGCTGATCTTGATCTCCAAGTTCTTCAGAAGGTCCTGCAATACAATGAGAAACAACAACGAGACATACTTCCTACTCTACCATGATTAGCTTCATAATGGATCTATGAAAGAAACAAGTTCATGAAACATACACAAACTTTAAAATAAATAGGCCAAGCATAGATTTATATTAATGAAAACAAAGTGAAATGCTTACAACCATGGATGTAGGTGCAACAGCTTCACCAAGCTCTCTTTGTCCATACCCTTTCTCAAATAATCCACACACAGAATGATGATTCTTCAATGATATCTCCCTTATGAGATCATGAGTTTGATGCTTTACAATGTCTCCCCTTTCACCATGAAGAGGCCTCCTTATATAGGCTTTGAGAGGCCTAACCACTAAAGATATTCTTGGGATAAGTTGAGGATTCTTATCCTTTAGTTGTGGATCTTCCCTAATATCGAGCCTTGACCTCAGATCCGAACCTAACCAACTCTAGATATGAAGGGATTCTTCCATGATTTCTCTCAACAATCCAAAGATTCGCTCAAAAAAGGCCAGTGCTCCCTCAAAATGAGGCACAGAGCATTGGAACTCTCCCCCAAAATAAGTCACAGAGCGTTGGCACTCCCTGACAGTGTATAGGGGAGTGTTGCCTTCCAAAATTGATTTTTGAGTGGATTTTTCCATGGAAAAAGAATTGTACTCTTTTTCAAATGACTTCTCCTCTTCAAAACCATTCTTTTGAGGTGTCTTTCAAGTGTTCTTGATAATGTCATCCGAGACACGACATTGGCAAGAGGACAGTATGATATTGTGACACTTTTGGGGGAAATGTGACACTTGCGACATTGGTAATGACGACACTAGGCCATCATCGTAATGAGTAATTTTGATGCGTAACAGATTGCCCCCCAAAGTGAAATGTTAGAAGATGAGAACTGATGACTGAAGTACTTTCTAGACTTTTTCAAGCAAGGGTACGGACTCACAGAACCTGATAGAATATGCACACAACCATCAAACAAATATTATGACATGTTTCAAACCCAAGGTAGGCATACCTATGTTTGAGTGATAAAGACTTTCAAGGTATGGACGCCATAAAATACACTACGGATCCATAATTATATTGACAAAAAGGTATAGTCACTGAAGATACAATGTGGATATATACTCCTATTACCTAAACTAATCGTAGCCATGAAGAATACACAGTGGATCTACGAGACGACAAGACATAGCCATGACCAATACAAAGTGGATCTATGTAACAGTATATGTGTCAACGTTCAAAAGAAACTCCATCACAACTTAGACAAAGTACATATAAGAGTGGTGACTCAACCTAGGTTCTTCTTACCGATCCCAATGTAGTTTTAATCTAACCATGTCAATAGATGTCCTGATGTTGAACATGGTAGAAACCACTTGATTACCGGTCAATGAGGTAAACTTTAACAAGAGCGAGGGAAATCACCATTGATGTCAATGATTCCCAAGGTACTCTAGTACATTCCAATGAATGTGAATGGATGAGATGAAGTTGAACATTCGTGGAATCATCCGATAAAAGGTCAATGATGTAAACCTGATGTCGGACGTGAGGAGGCCTTCCATTGAGGCATGCAGGTCCCAAGGTACTAAATCATTTCTAAGTCTAGTTCCCGTATCATGTGTTGAATTCGATAGGAATAGACTCATCAAAGGAGGGCCTTGGTGTATCCCCCATCAACGAAACGAAACTGACACAGAGATGTAATTGGTGGATCAAATGAAAATGGACTGACACAGGTATTGAAATAGGAATTTGTGATGGTTGACTCTTGAGGTAGATACTTCCCTTGAACACAGAGGCATGACAGTAGAAAACTTGACATGGACCAAAACATGATTATGCAATGGATACGGTGACTTTAGTCGGGTGACCTAAAGGAGTAAGAAAACTCAAAGGATTGGTTCAGTGTAGAGGTTCAACAGATTAAAATGCATGCGAAGGGAAAGTGTCGTGTTCAAGGGAGACCGTAAGAGTTACTGGTAATGTTCTCAACAACTGCTTGTCTTGCTTCCTTCAATTTCCCCCCCATCCAAATAGATGAGTACCTCTTTTTAATTTAACGAGCTCAAGGAGGATAACACATGCTCGATATAACTCACCTTCGATTAGTTCATCTTCCTTTGTTTAACGAACTAGAAGAAGTAAGGGTTTGGTCCCATATGGGCCCTTCAATGTATGATTGTTTAACGAGTCCAGAGAAGGTAAAATCGGTGGTTTTTCATGTTTAGAGAGTCTGAAAAGAAATTAAATATGACTCTGATGTGGTCCTTTTTCATAATTTTAGTCTTGTGAGGCCACAAAAAAGATAAATTATCACTCAAAAGACACCCTTTCAAACCTTTTAAAGACTGGGAAAGGAAGAAAGATCACTCCAGGGGATTCCTCCAGGGGATTCCTTTTTCATATATCCATGCGAGCTCGAAACAGAGATAAAAGGTTGCTCGGTTACATTCTCATGTTTTTACAAGCACAAAAAAGAACAAAGACTAAGCTCGGTACCTGCCCCCAACTTGAAAGCTAGTGGCTTAACTCCAGAATGATCATCAAAGGCTGGAGACATGCCCCCCAAGCTTCAATTCATTCACCAACTTTGAGTTCGTCACAAATTTTTGTAGTAGATGGAGAAAAAGGATAAGGGTGGATGAAATGAAGGTTCAAATACGAGACCTAATGAAATATTCGACTCAACATCTACGAGATCTGGCGAAAGACTCGACCTGATAGGAGAGGTCACTGTTTCATTTTTTAATGAGCTTGACATAGGAAAAGAACTATGCTCAAGGCTCTGGGTTGAATCCCTAGATTTCTGTTTCATTTTTTAACAAGCATGTTATAGAGAAAAAACTATGCTCCAAGACTATGCTTCATTTTTTAACGAGCTTTCCACAGAGAAGGAAACTATGCTCATGACCTTTTCTTGATCATGGCTTCCGAGAGGATAACACTCTCAAAGGAAACCATGTCAAGGGACAAAACTCGGTCATGGATTCCAAGAGATCTTCACTAGATGGAAAAAGAATGCTCTATAAGGAACACATGTTGAGGGCCTCGACGGGGGTAAGGAGATCAGGCTCCAATATCCCTATATAAGAGATCACCATGTCAACTATCAGATCTAAATCATCAGGAGTTGAATTCATGGGAGACAACACCACATAATTGACATGTGGCAGGGGTGATACCGACTGCATATAAGACCTATTTAGGGAGGTCATTGGGTTAATGGTCAAGTCAGGTCCAACGAGCGAAATTTGATCAATAGTTACCATTCTTCCATCATGCGGGAAAGATAGTACACAAAAATGAGTGGACACAATACCTTTCATGGCATAGACATAATCTCTCCTAAGAAGTAAATCGAACTCCAAGGGGTCCTGGACTACCATAACATCAATAAAGATTGTTTTTCCTCCCAAAGTTACAGGGAACTGAGGAAGGATCCCTAAAGGGTGACTGGTTCTTCTATTAAAAGCAAACAGAGTCTAGCTAACTGGCACAAGTTGAGGATAACACAAATCTTTCCAATCAATAGAGGAAAAAATACTAATGGACGAACTTTCATCTATCAGTGTCCAAGGAACGGTCCATCCACAAGCATGTACTGTAATCTTGAATGGAATGTGGGAGGGAAGACAAGGTCTAGTTAGCACACCCCAATAAAAAGGGATGGCCTCATTTATTGGAGGGGGTTTCATGGGATAAGGAGGAATGCCCCCCAGCACAGTAGATTTTGTATCAATGAGAAAAACTTGGGCAGAATCAGGTTTACTCTCTAGAGGGAGAGTAGGATCGACTGATGATGACATCAAATCAACCACTTGGGTTTCATTCTCCAAGGGGAGAATGGGGTCGACAGTTGGAAACAAATTGACCTCTTGGGTTGAACTCTCTAACGGGAGAGTGGGATCGACCGAAGATGGGATCGGATCAACAACTTTGTCAACTGGTTCAACTAAGGACATGACCAGATTGATGACCTGATAAACCAGACTAATTGATGAAGGGACCTAAGAAACCACTTTGGCACTCGTCAGAGGAGTAATGGGATCGACTGGTGATGTAACCAGAACAACCACTTTAGCACTCTTCAGATGAAGGGTGGGACTGACAGAAGAAAGGACTAGATCAGTCACCGGGTTTTCACTTTTCAGATGAAAAGTGGGGCTGATCGATGATGAAACTGGATCAACTACTTTGGTCAGTGGTTCAACCGAGGATGAAACTAGATTGACCACCTAATCAACCGAATTGACCAGGGATGGAACCAAAATGACCATTCTAGCAACTAACAATGGGTTTGGGGAAATCTTACGATAACCAATTGGGAGTTGAAGCTTTGGAAAAAGAGAGGAAGCCTTGTCCATACAAGGACAAAGGTGAGAATAATGATCACCTTCGCATAACATACAAGGAAATTTGATAGTTGTCTTCTTCTTACCAACCTTAATGTCACTAGTTGATGGGGCATCACCATCATATCTAGCAGGGGCTAATGACATGGAGGACCACATTTCTAAGACCTTGGGAATACCAGGGCAATCCCTCAGAAAGTGGTCACCCTTAAAAAGACTGCAAGGGAAGTTGGGATTCAGATTCTTCATTTTAAACTTGTTGACCTCATCAACACTCCCAGTACTATTAAAAATAGCTGGTTGCTTGGATCCAACATTTGATATGGTTGGATTCTTGGTCCATTTTAGGTTCTTCTTCTTCTTCTCTTTCTATTTCTTCTTCTTCTGATCAACCTGGCTACCTGCTTTAGAGATTTCACTAGGCAAAGAAGGAGAAAGGGAAGGAGACTTAATGGGTGAAGAAGGAGAAAATTTGACATGTGGTTGATGTGTGGGTGGTGTACTCACATCTAAAGTATTCGGTGTAGTCGAAGCACAGGGAGGATTCTAGATCACCGGAGTGGGGAACAACCAAACCGGTAATCCGATGGTGAGTCCCGAAAGACTCAGTGTGGCAATGTACAGAGGACCAAAGTTTCCAAAAGAAGGAAAGGTGAAAGGGTCCCCAGGACAAGGGGTTCCTCAATTGGTACTCCTATGAGTTGATTCCATTAACACTGACTCGACCTAAGGTCCACTAAGTAAAATAAACAACACATGGTATGAATCTGAGAAGAAAACAATCAAACAAAACTTCCCACAATGAAACTACTATTTGGTGATGAAATCCAACGTCATGAGATCAATATAGGAAGGGGCGGGGATAGATTGGGTGGATCAATTACATTGGTGACCTTCTTAATGGACTTACTGTTGGAGGATTGGTTATTGTCATTGATGTCAACCCTAGTCATGGGTTTTGAACCGCAAGCTTGATGAAGGTATTTGGACATGAAGGAAAATGCACATGCAGATACAACACCCATGGATGGATAGTATACATCATTTTTTTTTCGGTCGTATGTGGCACATCACGTGGATCTTCATGGTTGAGGAGAAATGAATTTTTGAAGATGGCAAAGTGAATTGAAGAAGGAAGTACATGTAGGCCCTGAAGATAATTAAAGAAAAAAATTACAAAATAAGAAAGTGTCGGGTCGGCCCTAATGTTAAAAGAAAGTGACATAAATGGTATAAATAAACATCATTATACATTCATTTGATACAAGTCGAATTTCAGAGGAAATAAGAAGAAAAGAAGGCCGGATTTCAAGGGACGATGAAGTCTTTTGGTGATGTGTTCAAAGGTATGTTATTTTCAGGTCATCTTACCATTTTTTCTATAACTTTTTTTCTAGAACGATTCAGATGGTGAAATAGCTATGGTATTGAGAAGAAATATCAAGGTACCTCTGGTAAAAAATTTAGTTCTTGATTCGCTATAATTATGGAGATACACTCTGTGGAAGATAGGGTTTGTGACCGGTCCTGAAGCTAGTTAATAAACAGGTGTTCCGGGTAAAATAGTCATAACTTATTCATTGAGAATCCAAATTAAGTGGGAAAATTTTCATTAGAAAAGGTATGGACTTTAGTTTCTTGTGTTCAAGTTTCAGAATTGGATGTTAATTATTGAGCACGGGGCATTCTGTGCAATTTCACTCTCCTGAATAGACCAGAATTGAATAAAGTCTACCATTCTTTCTATAACCTCTTTTTGGGGAGGATTCAAGGAGTGATTGGAGGAGTTTCAGAGAATACATTAAGTAATATTATCTATAGGATCAGAGTACTCCAAGAATTGAAGAATTACAGAAATTGAAGAAGTCTCGGAAAGCATTATCAAGTTCTATGTGATGATTGGTTGATGGTGATGATTTAATGTAAAGTTTTATTATCTCATATATTCTTGGGTGGAAGGAATGGGCAAGGATGGAGAGTTAAAATATATCTTGATGTTGGAGGATTGTATCTTCCTCTTGGAGGTTTATCCCTCCCTTTACATTTGGAA
>ML796918.1:653368-671159 GCA_009831015.1 Picea engelmannii | reverse complement strand
TGTATATGGTTGTAAATACTTTGTGATGATTAAAAAAAAATATTTTTGAATAATACAAGAAGAACACTCAATAACTCAACCTTGTGCCAAATTCAGAGACTCAAGCATAAAACTATGAGAAATGGTGTAGAAGAATAGAAAGAGTGGAGAATATGGAGATCTCTTTTCTTTTATCAGAATATTGGATGTATATTCATGGCTATACCTTCTTCTTCCTCTGATCTTCTGCCATGCCCCTCTGATAATTTTTACTCTTGCAACCCTTGATGAAGCCCTTCTTTTTTTTCTAAAATGAGATCTTCTAACTACTTGAATAGTTATGGTTTTTCCTCTTCTTGAATTTCCCGTACAATTATTTTCTTGAATTATTCTCTTTAATTAAATCCTAATTAATTCATCATTAATGAAATTATATCATCAATATATACATAAAAGTTTTAATAAAAGTTTTTAAATAAACTTTTACTTTCATAATTTAAATAATTGCTCTTTTAAAAGAGGGGGACTGTGTTTTAATTTTATGGAAGTGAAAATTAACGTTTTAGCCATGGAAACCACTTATTATTTGATATTCGTCATCTTATATTTCCAACGATATAATTTTTTCACAAATACATCACCTGGATCTCAAGTTATAGGCTCGTGAAGTTGAGTTGTCATGGAGGCCCATTAAAAATGAAGTTGAATGATATTTCAATTTCTGGGGAAAATGTAGCAACCATCAAAACTTGAAAATTGTACCATCATATTATATGTCTAAATATATTTCCAACGGTATAAATTTTGAGTGATTCTGACACTCAAAGCTCAAGTTATGGCCTCTGGAAGATTAACACTCAACCACCGTCGATCAAAGTTCATGGGAAAATATGAGCCCTTGGATTAAATTTCTTCCTTCCTTAAAAAAAAATCAAATTGTGCCAAGTCATTGATCACTCTACCATTAGTATATTTCCATGTGTCTCCAATGATGATATTCCACATGTCTTCTATTAATGGGCTACCATCTACCATGATTTCACATTGCTAAATGTCATGATTTCATAGCTCAAATCGGTCTCCATGTGATCCAAAGAAAGCTTGACATATGGCATAATGTTAAAGGTGAATGATTAAAATAATATGTAAAATTAAAAAAGTGAAAGAATAAAATAATAGTAAAAGGTTTAAATGTCATGATTTCATAGCTCAAATCCGTCTCCATGTGATCCAAAGAAATCTTGACATATGGCATAAGTTAAAGGTGAATGATTAAAATAATATGTAAAATTAAAAAGTGAAAGAATAAAATAATAGAAAAAGGTTTAAAGTGGATATAAAATAATAGTAAATGGTTTAATGAAAATGGCATAAGTGTGGGAGGGACCAGAGTGTAGGAAAAGGGGGAAGGGTAGAAATGTAGGTGGCGGAAAAGGTGAGGGAAAAATGTAGGGAGCAGAGTGAGGGGGAGTGACATGAGGTGAGGTGAGTGTATTCGGACTTGCGGGGGTTAGGGGGAAGGGAATGGAATGGAAGGGGTGAGGTGAGGTGAGTAGAGTACGAAAGTATGAAAGGAATTAGGCAATTTCATGAGTGGTGAGGGTAAGGGTGAAGTGTGTGAGTATTTTTTATTTTTATTTTTTCTAAGTGTGGGATATATAATGAGAAGAATGGAGGGTAGGAAAGAGGGATTTCAAAAATAAGACTAAGTATAGGAAGAGAGGAAAAAGATATGCGAGAAAAGTGGAGAATTATGGCGGGTGTATGTGAGAGATATATTTTTATATGTTTTAAACTTGGCATGAATTAATAATATCAAGGGTTTTGGGGCTTAGAAAATATGGTTGTATTTATGAACAAATAGTCTTATTCCACATGAAAAAGCACCATTTTCTGCAAAAAGTTTAAACCTGGATATCTTGAGCATACGAATTCAGATTTTCGATCCTAAAAATGTGTGGAGAAGGTAAGAATAAGGGCTACACAATGAAATTATAATAGTTCGAAAATTTTAATCTTTCGATATCATTTTTTTTATTAATCCAAGAGCGGGAAAATATAGTTGACCAAATTTTGGTCAATAGATGGTGATTATCAGATGAAAGTTGATAAATAGTGACAATGCTTCCGTTGTGATGGAAATGCATCGCACGAAATAGCGTAGACACCACATCCTTCATAGCATAAACATAATCACTCCCAAGAAGTATATGGAAGTCTAAATGGCATGGAACCACTAATAGATCGACTAAAATAGTCTTCCCACCTAAGGTGATAGGAAACTGAGGAAGAATCCTCAAACATTCACTAGGTATTCTATCGAAATCCAACAACTCACTGGTAGCTGACACAAGCTTGTGAGAACCCAAAGCTTTCCAATCTAAGGAGGATAAAATACTTGTAGAGGATTCATCATCTACAATACATTGACAAACGCCTTTCAATATAGATTCAACCAAAATCGTTATCTAAAAGGGTGTAGAAGAAATAAGGAGAGGCTCCATAAGGTCATTCCAATTAAAGGAAACCATCCTATAACTTGGAGGGAGCATACTCAAAGAGAGTGAAATGCCCCCTTGTTCAGAAGGTATTGAACTGGAAATTCTAAAGACATATTTGAAAGATGCATCACTCCCTGAAAAAAGAGTGGGATCAGTTGAATATTGTGTCATCTCGACCACTTTGGAAGACTGGTCACTCTCCAAGAGAAGAGTGGGATTGAACTAATATTGCATCAATGCGACCACTTCCCCAACCATTGGTTGAATAGGATGTGAGACAACATCGTCAAGAGACACATCACCTCCCAAAATGATATTGGTATCATCTAAAGATAGGATCGACATGATCAATTCATCAACCAATGATTGATTATATTTTGGGGAAACTAAAGAAGACATAAAACTAGAAGGGCCTTTAGAAAAGGACCATGCTCTTCTTATCATTTTAATAGTAGGGTATAAATGCGTAAGGTGATATCCTTTGCAGAGCTTACAAGGGAAATTGGGATTATGTCCTATTCGTCTAGGCTTTTGGACTATATCAATGATCCCATCATGACTTGTAGCAGTCGGTGGGTTTCCCCAAACATGACTTGTAGTGGCTAGGTGTTAATCTCCAACATGACTTGTAGAGGTCTGTGAATTTTGTCTAGTATAACTAGCAGTGACTAGACTCATGCTATCAGCATGACTAGCATTGGTCAGTTGAATATCTCCAACATGAATCGTAAAGGTTGGTGAATGAATGCCAATATGACTTGCAGTCACTATACATTCCCCCCCAACATGAATTGCAGAGGTTGGGTGCTAGTCTTTAACATGACTCGTAGAGGTTGTTGAACTATCTCCAACATGTCTAGTAGAGGTTGGTAAGCTAATTCCAGTATGAATTGCAGTGATTGGCATTTCACTCCTATCATGACTCACAAAGGTCATTTTCTTTCCCCATCATGACTAGAAGAGGATGGGTGCAAGTCTCCAACATGAATCGTAGAGGTTGGTGACTTTTTCTTCCTACTCTTCCTCCTCTTATTCTTTTTAAACTTCTAGTTACTAGTAGTTATACTTTCACCACAAGAGGGATAAGGAGAAGGAGTAAACTTTGTGGATGCAGAAGGTAAAGGATAAACATTCGTATGATTCCTCTGACATAAGGTGCTTATTTGAGAATCATCAAGAGCATTCAGGACATTCAGAGAGGCACACAACCAAACCAATATTCCTACATTCAACCCATAAATATTCAAAGTGGCCATCAAGGGGGCACCAACATTTCCAAAGAACAAAAAATCACAAGAATCCCCCTAGCAAGGGGTGTTTTGGTTGGTGTCCTCAAGAAATGTATCCATGAATTTAATATGCACAGGTTCATCCCTTACAGGATTGTTCATTTCCATAAAATTATCATGCACTAACTCTCATGAGTCAATGGTATAAAAACTCATGCCTTCTAGGAGGCGGTTCCACACTTTCAAGATAAATATCAGGGGTCCTTCCCGACCAGTGGAGTGGTTGTTCAAGGAACTTGAATCAACGATCCAAAAGAAGTGATTCTAACACAACCTAAGGCCAATTATACAAAGAAGCAATCCACTAAAAATTCCTAAGAGAAACATTGCAAGCAAACAAATTTTCCAAATCTTCATCCCAGGTGGATAAGAGTCCAAAGCAATGAAAAACTGGAAAGGGACATTCCAGAAGAATGCAAGGGTTTGAGTAAGTACGGAAGACCAACAAATGAAGGACTGAGAAGCAATTATCCTGACCTCCATTGACCAACCTTATATGGTGCAAGAACCCATGCTTTGTGGGGTACCCTCCAATAATACTAAGAAGTGTGATAAGAAATCTTCCCCAAGTACTATGTGAAACCCCTCGTGGTCACCTCTGAGATCCCTAGGAAAATAAGCTAAGGTCACCAACTCACAGTCAACGTCTGGGGGGTACATTCGACAGTCAGGATCGAACGTATGGGAAGGGTAACTAAGATCAAAGCCTATAAATCACTTCCTTTGATGGAGGTAAGGGAACTGAAGAAACCCCCAATAAACGATCTCTTCACTACGCTTAGTTAATAATTGGAGGGGTTATCTCATTAGCTCTCATTTACATGAACTCGTGTTTGACTCCTATGTTAGATGAGATTCTCAACTATTCTTATGCGGCAATTGGGTTTCAACTCTCCCTAGCTTTCATAGAAATTTTTTGTCATCATTTTTTCCAAGCCAAAGTTGGATGACCCTTCAAACCCAAAATATTTCCAGCAACTACCAATGGTTAGATCCACTCAAGAATTCAATTGTTGAATAAATTGTCATTGATGTCAAAGGTTAGTAAGTGATCAAATATATGTCAAATATTAGTAAGTGATTAAATATAAATGTGACCTTGGTATCACTTTAATAAATACAAAAATGGAAAAGTTAAGTGGAAATGAAGTTTAAAATTAAAGTGGACTAAATATAAATATGACTATAATAAATAACAAAAGTTGAAAATTTAGGTGGAAGTGGAGTTTACCTAAAATAGGAGTAAATATGAAAGTGGAATAAAGAAAAAGGTAAAAGTGAAATTGGATTAAAGAAAAAGGTAACAGTGAAAGTGGAGTTAAAGAAAAAGGGAAAAAGTGAAAGAGCACATGGTATGTGCACATGGTATTTGCAAGCCATGGTGGTATTTATCTATGGTAAGGTAAAAAGTGAATTAAATAATGATAGTCAAAATCTATTGATCCAATTGCAAACGTGACTAAACAATCTAAAAGGAACAATGGTTCATTGACATTGTATTAATTAAAATAGAATGATTAATATCATATATTGAAAAGGCACATACTTATAATGAAGAGATACATTCCTATATTGAAGAGGTGCAATTGTTCAGTTGTACATGACCATTGGAAGACTATATAAACTAAAATTCTTGTTGAAAGAGGGTGTGTCTTTCTTCTTGAGATCTAAAGATCAAAAACAAAGTTAGAGGCCAAGACAATAAATGAATATATGCAGTAGAATCCAAAGAAGATTATGAATATTTAAATATTGAAGTAATTATCATAAAAAGGGAGGTTGGGTGGTGCTAGGGAAGGTTGGATCCTACAAAGGAGGTTGTATCCTCCTTCAAGTTGAATCTAGTAAACCAAGGTGTTGTAGAATATTTTCAGTTATAGCTAAAGAAACTAGGGAGTTGGTGCTTCCCTCCATTCGGTGTTGGTAAAATCTAGGGGGTTGCAGTCTCCTTCTAGTTATTTCCTTTGAGTTGCAGCTCATAAATTAAATGTAATATTTATTGAAAATAAGAAGAACATTTTGTTGGTTGTGGAGCCTAATTATCTTCATGATTCATAGGACTTTGTTTTCACCCATGTTTATACCCCATGAAGAATTTACACCCCAAAAGAATGTACACTCCTCCACGTGGGGGAGTGAAGGGGGGGCTTGCCCCTCCTATGGGTTCGGAGGGAAAGAAGGCCCCCGAAGGAAAAAATTCCTTGTAAATGTATATTGTAATTTCATAGTAAATCTAGATCCTTCATTATAAGGTCACAAATCTGACGGTAGAAGTTATGTTAGGGTTTTTTTCCCTAGAAGGAAACCCTCTTTTATGAGGAAAATGTATAGCGACTATGTATCATTGCAAATATTGTATTTTGAGTGAGGAGATTGAGAGAGAAAGAAGAGGAAGTTACAACGAGTGTGTTGTAGGTTCTATCCCTTCATTTGCAGGATAATAATAAAGGAAGGACCTTGAAATTTTTCTGGTGGACATAGCCCACACTAGGTGAACCACGTATATCTGTGTTTCTATTGTATTATGTATCTTCTGTGTTTTATTAATGCATTTGTTTTATTTTATTTCTCTACGATCCTATTTTTCTAACATCTAGTATCAGAGAAAAAGGTAACTTGCAGGAAAACAGGGTTCTTGGTTCGAGTGGGAGTAATGGTGAAAGATGAAAAGTTTAGGGTAGATAAATTTAATGCCCAAAACTACCAGTTATGGAAGATGCAGATGGAAGATTATTTATGTCAGAAGGATCTATTCCTACCATTGGGTGGAATAGCAAAGAAGTTGACGGCCATGAAGGACAAAGAATGGGAGGTTCTTGATAGAAAGACACTGGGAATGATATGGTTACTCCTGGCAGCATCAATGGCTTTCAATATTTCGAAATAAAATACACCGAAGGAGCCGATGGATGCATTGGATAAACTGTATGAAAAAACCTCGGCATCCAATGAGGTATTTCTAATGAAGATATTATTTAATATGGAGATGTTAGAAGGTGGGTCTATTGCAGATCATTTAACTGAATTTAATGTGGTTACTAATCAACTAAGTTATGTAAAAGTGGACTTTGATGATGAGGTCAGGGCTCTTCTAATATTGTGCTCATTGCCATAAATATGGAATGGCTTGGTCATGGCTATAAGTAAATCTGTCTCTAGTTTAAACACACTAAAATTTGATTATGTTGTTGGTGTTATCCTTAGCAAGGAAATGCGATGGAAAAGCACAGGTGAGACATCAGGTAATGCATTAAACATGGAGAATAGAGGAAGAAAAAGGGATAGAGGAAAGGGATCAGGGAACCATGAGAATTCTAGGAAGGGCAGATCCAAATCCATACTTGGAAAGATAGAGTGATGGAGTTGTGGAAAGGAAGGACATATGAAGAAAGGCTACAGAGCTCCAAATAAACAAAGCGATGGACAGAAGAAGAAAAATCAGGAAGCAAATGTAACAGGTGATGTGTTACAAGATGCTTTGATTATTTCTATAGATAATGTTTCTGAGTCTTGGGTAGTAGATTCATAGGCTTCATTTCATGCCACAGCCCATAGTAAACATTTTCTAGATTATTTTCAAGGTGATTTTGGAGAGGTTCTTTTGGGTGATGATGCACCATGCAAAATTGTTGGAATGGGAAAGGAAAAAATAAAGAAAAGGAATGGAAACCAATGGTTGTTGAAAGAGGTAATACATGTTCCAGATCTAAGGAAAAATATAATCTCGACAAGGCAGTTGGAAAGTGAAGTTTGTATATGCATATTTACAGATAAGGTGTTGAAGGTCACCAAAGGATCATTGGTGATAGAAAAAGGAGAGAAGGTAGATACATTGCATTTATGTACTGGTAATATTGACTCTTATATATCTTTAGCTTCTACATGAGTGGATACAACACTGTGGAATCATAGGCTTGGACACATGAGTGAGAAGGGAATGCAGATACCTCACAAAACAAATTTGTTGCTAGATCTTAAACAAATTGATTTGGATTTCTATGAGCATTGTGTTTATGGAAAATAGAAGAGATTCATATTTCTCAGAGTTGGAAAAGAAATCAAGAGTGAAAGGTTATAGCTTTTGCATACATATGTATGGGGACCAACTCAGGTATCATCTCTTGGTGGCTCTCATTATTCTAATACTTTTATTGATGATGAAACTAGAAAAATTTGGGTTTATTGCATTTGACAAAAATATGATGTTTTTGATACTTTTAAGAAATGGAAAGCTTTCATTGAGAATGAGATAGGAAAAAAGTTGAAGTGTATCAAATCAGACAATGGAGGTGAATATTTCAGAATGGATTTTGATGATTATTGTTCATACCATGGGATTTGTAGAGAGAAGACAGTTCCAGGAACACCACAATAAAATGGTATGTCAGAAAGGATGAATAGGACAATCATGGAGTGTGCAAGGAGTATGAGATTGCATGCTAATTTTCCCTTATAGTTCTGGGAAGATGTTGTAGATATTGTTGTTTACTTAATAAACATAGGACCTCCAAGATATTTGGATGGTAGAATTCCAACAGAGGCATGGAAAGGTAAAAAGGTAAACTATTATTTTTTGAAGACTTTCGGTTGTGAAGAATTTTTCCATATTGATAAAGAAAATAGAACAAAGCTTGAGGAAAAATACAAGAAGTGTACCTTTATTGGATACGGTGTTAATGATTTTGGTTATCTCTTATGGGATTATGAAAATCACAAAATCATTAGGAGTAGAGATGTCATATTCAAGGAGAAGGTCATGTACAAATATCAGTTGTAGGGAAAGAAAACAGGAAAAAGAAAAACCAGAATACACAATGCTTGATGAGATCATTGAAAAAGAAATTCCAAAGGTACCAGAAAATCAAAATGTACAACAACAGGAGAAACAGGCACCTCAAACTCCTGCGAGTGTTGTTATAAGATCTACTAGGTTAAGTAAACCCCCTGAACGATACTCTACTTCATTGTATTATTTATTGTTGATTGATTCTGGTGAACCAAAATGTTATGAAGAGGCAATGTAGGTAGAAACTAAAAACAAGCGGGAGAAAGGAATGAAAGAGGAAATGGATTCCCTTGTAAATAACCAGGCTTGGGATTTGGTTGAGTTGCATGCAAGAAAAAGAGCATTACAAAATAAATGGGTTTACAAGTTGAAGGAAGATGATGGAGGCAAAAATAAGTACAAGTCTAGAGTTGTTGTAAAGGGGTTTTCACAAAAGAAAGGTATAGATTTTGATGAAATATTTTCTCTTGTTTTTAAAATAACTTCAATTAGGACTATTTTAATTCATCTAGTAGTAGAATATTTACATATTGAACAATTATATGTAAAAACAACTTTTCTCCATGGGGATTTGGAGGAAGAGATTTATATACAACAACCACAGGGGTATGAGGTCAAAGGGAAGGAAAATTTGGTATGCAGGTTGAAGAAGAACTTTTAATGCCTAAAGCAAGCTCCAAGGAAGTGGTATTTGAAGTTTGACAGGTTTATGACAGAACAAGGTTATAGTAGATGTCATTTTGATCACTATATTTATTTTAAAAAGATACAAAATGGAAGCTATATTATCTTGCTATTGTATGTAGATGACATTCTTGGTGCAGTGTCTAAAATGCAGGATATAAATGTGATCAAGAAGAAATTAGCTAATTCATTTCTGATCAAGGATTTGGGTGCTGCAAACAAAATCCTTGGTAAGAGAATAACAAGACACAAGAAAAATTGCAAATTGACATTGTCTTGGGGTGAGTACATAGAGAAGGCGTTGGAGAGGTTTAGAAAGCATAATGCAAAACCAATTAGTACACCTTTGGCCAACCATTTCAAATTAACTAAGGAAATGTGTCCCAAGAAACATGAGGAAATATAATACATGTCCAGGGTCCCTTATTCATCATCAGTTGGCATCTTGATGTATGTGATGGTTTGCATAAGACCAAATATTCCACATGCAGTGGGACTTGTGAGTGAGTATATGAACAATCTAGGTAAAGAACATTTGGAGGCATTAAAGTGGATTCTCAGGTATTTGAGAGGTACTTAAAATCATGCATTATGTTTTGGAGGTTCAGACATTGTTCTATAGGGATATGTTGATTTAGATATGGTAGGTGATAAAGATAGAAGGAGGAGCACCACAGGGTATGTTTTTACTGTAGGTGGAACAACAATAAGTTGGATTTCGAAAATATAAAAGGTTGTTTCACTTTCAAAAACAGAGGTAGAGTATGTTGATACTACATAGGCTAGTAAAGAGATGATTTGGTTTCAGAAGTTTATGGAGGAATTGGGAAAGAAGCAGGAAAATAACAGGTTGTACTGTGACAGTGAGAGTGCCATTCATCTTGCAAATTATTGATCCTTCCATTCAAATACTAAGCATATATAACTCAGGTACCATTTCATATGATCCGTCTTGGAATATGGACATTTGAAGTTGGAAAATATACACACTAGCTAGAATCCTCCTGACATGTTAACAAAGGGAGTAACCAGTTAGAAACTGAGTTCCTTCTCAATTTCAGTTGGTATTCAAACATGAATATGAATATGAGAAATTTTCCAGGTCCAAGAAGCATCATAGTCCAACAGATACAACAATGATGGAGTTGTTGATATTAGTCTCCAAGTGGGATATTGTTGGTTTTGGAGCCTAATTATCTTCCTGATTCAGAGGCCTTTKTTTTCAAACGTGTTTATACCCCATGAATACTTTACACCCTGGAAGAATGTATAATCCTCCRTGCGAGGGAGTGTAGGGRGGCTTGCCCCTCCTATGGGGTCYAGGGGTGCCATCCCCCTGGCTGGGGCGTTCAGGGGAAAGCTAGCCCCAACAGGGCTTCRGGGGACAGTGTTCCTCGATGTGGGTTCGGGGGAAAATCCCTCGAAGGAAAAAATTACTTGTAGATGTATATTGTGATTTCATAGTAAATCTAGACCGTTCATTATAAGGTCGTAGATCTGACAGTAGAAGTTATGTTAGCGYTTTTTTCCCTAGAAGGAAATCCTCTTTTATGAGGGAAATGTATTGTGGCTATGTATCATTGAGAATATTGTATTATGAGCGAGGACATTGTGAGAGAAAGAAGAGGAAGTTATAGCAGGTGCGTTGTAGGTTCTTTCCCTTCATTTGTTGGATAATAATAAAGGAAGGACCTAGAAATTTATCTATGGACACAACCCACACTAGGTGAACCATGTATATTTGTGTCTCTATTGTCTTGTGTATCTTTTCTATTTTATTTCCGCATTTGTTTTATTTTATTGCTCTGCGATCCCATTTTTCTAACACATTTGTGAAGTTGGGTTTTCCATGTTTAAATTATGTGTGTTGTACCTTTTGGTTGATTATTTTTTTTATTTGTTAAAATTAATAATTAAGTGGTTTTAAATTGTTTAAAAAGGACAATATTGATTCACCCACCCCTCTCAGTATTAAACAATATTCCAACAAAAAAAAAGAAGGGAAAGGAAAAAAAGGTGGTGGAGGTAGCGATAAAAAGGATAGTAACAATGTTGAGGGGGAAAGGAATGAAAAGAGGAAGGTAAATTTTCCTTGCAATATTTGCAAATAAGATCACTTGACTCACCTCTTCCCTAAATGTGAGGAAGCCTAGTGGTTGTCAATGCAACAACAACCCGTTTTTTTAACTAACCCATTTCAACAAAGTCATAATTTAACACAAGGTATTTCCTGGGAAACTAATACAGATGGGGGAAACCAGGGTACCCCCTCACCATAAATCAGAAGATAAATTTTTTATATGATGAATAAATAACTTAATTTGAAAACCAGAGCTCCTGATTACATGAATCTTGAGTCTGCCAAAAAGGATAAGTAGTCACCATAACCGTCAAACTCTCTCCGTATAGAGAAACTAATGGTAGACCCAATGCCTCACATACTAAAAGGTGTGTTGAAATGAACATCACATAATCTGAATTATAGAGAGGCTCAAAATTATTCTATTGTTGAAGATTTGGCCCAAACACCTTGTGTTATTTCCGCAATGGAATTTCTCGAGAGTTTCCCATTGCAACAAAACACATTGTTGTCTTCTTTAGGGGATTTCAAATACTCTAACTCACTTTCCATCATGTATGACACTTATAACTTTAAGCCTCTCCTTCCATATCACGTTGCATTTCAAATTGTAGTGGTTTACACCATGAAGTTGTGTTAGAAAAATATTTTTCACATTGTGGTAGATGAAGGCGCTTTGACATGTGTGATGTTGCTATCATGTTGGAGATACATAGGCTCACTTGAGTTAGCTTGGTATCCTACATTTCTTATGAAATTATATGGTAATTTGTTTAGACCACATGGTATTATCCCTTCTTTCCCCATCCAATTAGAGGGAAAAAACTTTGTGTGTAGAAGTAGAAGTGGTCAACGCGCCTCTCGACTATAATCTACTCTTAGGAAGAAGATGGACATATGTCATGATAATTGCAGTCTCCACATTTTTTCGAGTGTTATGTTTCCCTCATGAGTGGAGGATTGTCAATGTCGATCAATTTTCATTTGCTCGAGTGAATCCTACAACATCACCAGTATCTCCAGTTCGTTTGATTGAAAATTCACAGCGAGCACCTGGGAATTGGGGTTTCAGGATGTATCCTTCTCTGATGGTTACTTTCAAATTTTCGACAGCATCATTAGACATTAATGTCATTTTGACTGTTCCTCAATAATCCATGATAAATATTGGTATCTTTCAAGTTATATTTTTTTGAACTTCTTACTTTAAATATATGTGGACTCTTCCTCCTCTCAACTTTAGGGGTGTTATCACTGAAAAATCATTTGTGACATTGCATGCAATGGTTGAAGAAATTCATCACATCCAACAACAATTAGTCCACCTATAGCACCAAAATCCATCAAAAGGAAAAAAACTATGCACTTGGTTAAAAAATTGAAGTGCACAAATTCACCAAAGGGAGCGTGTGCACAATGCACAGGTTAACACAACCCTCAACGCACACTGTACACAAAATGCGTGATTGTCTACAAGAAAATCCGTGCACTCCTATGAACGACACATTTATGAATCTTGCCGGCCTCTCAACCACTTCTAGTCTAACCTCCAACATGATTTGACACTCATATCTGAACGAAATCTAGCTTGGAGGTTGGCCAAGGGATAGAGAGTGCCCTAAAAGGCCCCTTGTTCACACTATGAACTAGTTGTATATTTCCATGACTAGATGCTATAAATAAATTCCATGGGTGTGCTAGAAAAATAATAACTTCAAGGTATTGTCATGTTGCAATAATTCTTCTTTGAGAATCATCTTTTCTCTTTGAAGCCTTCAAGCACCATTGCAATAGGCCATTCCACTCACCTCTTGAGGGAATAGGAATTGTATTTCTTCATAATTTTCCATTTCTTCCAATGTATGAAGAGAAGAGATCTCTATTAGGGAACTCAAGAGCCATCCCAAGGAGGAAGAGGGGACTCATAAGTCCTTGCCTTTGTCTATGGTGTTTATCTTATCAATATATTGGTCATTTTTTTCTTTTCATGGTTCTAGTTCTTCAAGTTTCTCTAACATTTATTTCTTAGTTGTTTTTTAGTTTTTATTTCCTCGTTTCATGATTATTTTATTATTTAATAAACTCACAAACTTATGTCATGTTTAGATGACTTAACTAAGCATGCAAGTGTTGTGTTTTTGCTCACCCATGTGACAAAACCAACACAATAGATTGGTGACCATATTGGGGATTGATATCAAATTCCTCCCTATTTAAGTCTTGAGAGAACTTATTTTTTATTATTTTGACATGCAGGTACCAAAACCGGTCTAGCCCAACTTGAAAAAGTCAGAATTCAGAGCCAAGGAAGGAGTATTTCGCTTGGAAATTTCTTCCCCGACACGTGAGAGGAAGTGTGCAGATTTCAAGGCCCACAGACATGCACTCTGTGCACTGTGTGTGAAACATGCTTCATTACTCTATGCATTATTCAACCTCTATGCGCCTATCAAAATTGTAGTCTGTGCATAAGTTCAGTTTTTTCAAATTGTAAAGGTTTTTATGAATGGTTTGAGGGCCCATTGCCTTCAAATTTTAATTTCCTGCACTTTGTAAAGAAACTACTCTTCACTTAGAGTCCTTTCCCACAAGAAAGGTTAGCTAACATAAGCACATAGGGGTAAAAAGAATCACAATTCTTCTCTTTGATTTGTTTCCACATGGATGGCTTATTTGGCATTTAAAATTTTGAGTTGAAGTTATTTCTTTTTCAAACACCATCAATCGATTAATTTGGGACCAGAAATCAATTTTAACCCTCAAGTATGCTCTTCCCCCGCACCCTAGTGTGATATCAGGAATCAGAAAAGGTGGTTGAAAGGAAATTTCATCTCCTTTAAAAAATCTTAGGAGAGGACAAAGCCCCCCTAGTGTTCCTCTTAGTTTTTGAAATCATCCTAAAGCATTGTAAGGTCCCATACATGCCCACATGTTTGCAATCTTAGGATAGTTTCTAAAATATTTATTAGTTTAGATAACATTCTAGGAAAGTTTAAAAGATCAAGTAATGGGCCCACACATGCCCACATAATACAATTCTAGGATAGTTTCAAAATATTTCTTAGTATAGAAAACATTCTAGGGAGTTTAAAGGATTTGTAAGGACCCATATGTCCACATTGCTAGCTTTTTAGGGATTTAAATATTCCGCAAGGTTGTACCAAAGACACATAGTAATCTAGGTAAGAATATTTGTAAGGACCACAAGAAGTCCACATGATGCAATCTCACACTTAACTTATTAAAATATTTACGCACTTTTCACTTTCTTGCACACAAAGCCAATCCTCACACACATAATTTCTATTAGAATAGTAGAGGTCGAAGTAGGTTTTCTCCAAAGGAATTCTGAAAGATCCGACCACTTCTTTGAAAACTACCCACACCAATTTAATTCAAACAAGATTGGTCCATGACCCCAATCTCTCATCCCACCACACCTAAACGTTTTCTAAAAATGCACTAAATTTCCTCCACATGGGGTGCGAAAAGAAATGTTTTAGTCTAGGTAGGATCTCGGGGGTAGGCATCCAAAAAAAACCCTGTTATCAGGTTCTCACATTTTGAAACAGTATAAGTTGAGAAAAGGGATCGTTTAAATCCTCAAAGTCAAGATTTCCTACACCATAAGGCAGGGAGATACCCGTGAAGAGTTGAAGGTCAAGGTCCGGTTTTTCTGCACATCCCTCCTTGAGTCACCCAACTCTTGTGAGGGAATCCAGCCCGTGATCCATTTCTTAGGACGAAAATCTAAATGTCACACTTTGACCGAGGTACCTAGTGACCAAACATAGGATATCCACCCCGGTGGCAATTCTGGGTTGCAATCACACCTTGATCAGATTTTGTGTGGATATTGGAAAATATCGCCAACTCTTTCAGGAGATGCACCCTCTACCCCTCATTATAACTTATTACTTCAACCTTCGCTAGTTCCTCTTTAGGTGGCTTCAGACCCCACTTTTGAGTGATATTGGAAGGCCCAGTTATAATTGAGAGGAAGGACGATACGTCTTTTTAGGACACGAGCATTTTTTTGTTATTCCCCCATGCAGACAAAATCCACCTATCCACATGCTTGTCTATTTACAGTTTATTTATGTATGATGTTCATTTGATTACATGAAGTTGTGAGTTACACTATTTTGGGAAGGTCAAAATCTCTTGTTCATTTATTTCTCTCTTGTCACCATTTTCACACATCCACTCTACTAGTCGGAACCATAGGGGAACAACATAATCCCCGTAATTCTAGATGCTTGCAGGATCTCCCTCCTATTATAGGAGGATTCCCTAGTCTCGCCAACTCACCGGCTCAACCATCTCACACCCATGTGAGTGCTACTATTTTGGGATCAACTTTACTTGGTTCCACTTTGCTTGGGTCAAATCCCCAAGGCCATCCATCTATTAATTCTCCTTCACAAGGAGGCGAGGGTCAAACTTCTTCTCAAGGGAGAAGTACAAACCCAAAAAATACCTCTCAAAGGATAGTTCCATTACCTACACACACCATGTATGGAACTAATCCTCCGCCCAATCTCCCTATGCCATACTTGGCATCCCTTAACATTCCTGATTTAACCAAACTCATGAATGATCCCATTTTGAATGACCCCACTTGGCCCAATATGACTACAAAATTGTCGTCATATATTCCAAAGTTTGAAGGAAAACCCGAGGACGATCCCGCCAACCATGTGATGACCTTCCACTTATGGTGCTCTTCAAACAACATCATGGATGATTCCATCTGCTTAAGTTTGCTTCAAATAAATCTCATCGGTTTATCAACCAAATGGTATGTGCACGAAAAATCAGGGTCCCATGTGACATTTGAATCATTGGCCAACGCCTTTTTGTCCTTTCTCTAATTACTAGTTCGTCATGATAATGGATTAGAAATCATGTCTGAGTTCAAACAACCTATTTCTATCCATATCGCTGACCACATCCATGAACGACTGCAGCAACGTAGATTGTGTAAAGCAGAAACCACCAAAGAACAACGCCTTGATTGGTTTCTCAAATCGCTTGTCTCTGTTATTGCCAAAGATGTAGCATCCACTTTTCCTCAGTCAGAAGAGGAAGTTATTAGCAAGGCCCAAAAATTTGACCTCATATATGCGCAATCATGTTATTTGTACACAATGTTTCCTGACACACCAAGACCCATACGATTTGGCCAGGACAAACCTGGGATGTCCCATGCTGCAGATGGATTGATTGGTTCCATGATGCACCACAACCCTTACAGCCACCCATCACCTACTTATTTTGCAAATTCATATCCTCAACCATATGGAGGGACATCCTATTACCCTCCTCCCCCTCACCAATAGTCATTCCATGTTGTTCCCCCTCCACCATTGGGGGAACCCCCACTGGTACCCATGATGCATTTGGTCCCTCAATCAAGTACGGGTCCACCCATATATAATCCCAATAGTTTTGGAAATACTTCAACTTCCTATATGCCATATGGATCATCTCCACAAAATAATCCATATTTTCCATTTCTCGGTCCTCCCCAGTTGGTTTCTCCTCCACCAGGACAACCACATGTTGACATTAAATTTATTCATCCCTCTTGCATTCAACATGTTCATTATTTTGAACAGTTGAATATGGAAAATCCATCCCATCAACCGAATAATGACAAGAAGAAAGAAAAAAACTGAAACAATAATAACCTGGGACCATGAGGAAATAACCCCCAACAAAGCCATCCCACTGGGAGAAACCAAAACCCCCAAGGGGAAACAATCAAAATCAACCACACCAAGGAGACAACAAAAACCTCAGAACTAACTTCCCTTTCACTCTATGTGGTGAGTATGGACATTATAATCACCACTGCCCCCAAATTTCTGATTACAAACAGATGAAAACATCCATGAACACACAACACCCTCCAGCACCACCTGACCCCCAGCTAGCCCCACAACATTATTTGCAACCACCCCCTCTGGTTGTTTCGCAAAACCACATTTCACACCAAGGTGTGATGAATACCCAACAAGAGGTGAAATATGCTCCACCAAAAATGGGGAAATATTGAAACCCAAGTCCCAATCAACCCAAGAATCTGGTCAATCCTAATATCCTCCTCACCAACGCAGAAGAGATTCTTCTACAAAAACACGGTCGTCAGTACATAATGCCTCTTGACTCTACACCAACCACCTCAAAAGCATCCCTCATTCCAGCAAGACAACCATTGATGATTCCACACCCTAACACTGAACCAAACCCTCGTATACCCCACATACCTTTATGATAGAATGTACATAACCCTCATGCTAGGGAAGTCCATAACTACAATCTAGTCGACGAATTAACACAATATTCTGAAGCCATGTATGTGTTGGAGGTCCTCCAAATTTGTCCATCGTAGTGGAAATGTTTTATTTCCACCTTGGGGGCAGTCAACCCAGCTGATACTAGAATCATCACCTTTGATCTAGATAGC
>ML796918.1:626437-650558 GCA_009831015.1 Picea engelmannii | reverse complement strand
TGGAGGAGTCTTTCATCCCCGAGACCAAGCTGCGGAACAAGGTGAGTGGATATTTCACCACTGAGTTGCTCACAAGGGTTTGTACAGCAAACCCCCAAACTGAATGCTCAAGAGCAATAGAAAATGCTAATCCAAAACCAAAAATGAGTAATAGGTGCACCCCAGCCTCTTACTTATACTTTTCCTTCTAATTCTCTGTTGAGTTAGGTTAACTCCCAGGGTTAATCTTCTATTCTTCTGTTGAGTTATCTTTTACTACTTTCCTTTTCCTTTATTAAGTCAACTTAAAAATATAACTTTTAACTTCTTGACTTTTTCCCCCCTTCAGTGTGAGACTATGACCTAGTAGGGGTGCCCAGGCCACTGAGTCTCCTCATTACCTCTCTAAGAGGTGGGGGACATTACACAAGCTTCCTTTTGGTGACTCTTGGTTCCAACACACACACTTTTTTTGTCCTTGCATGAAGAATATCCAATTCCTCTTGATAGACCTACTAGAGTCTCCAAGCTTCTGTTCAAGCTGGGTTCTTCACACAATTCCTTCACCAATTCTTCAATTAATCTTTCTTAAGCTTTTCCATGAGAATCCTTTCAATATATAGGAGAGGATGAGATGGTTACATGGATGAGAATGATCCCACCAAATCAGGGAAACCAGTAAAATGACAACCATTCGAATGCCAACCCATTTTCTAGAAGATTACCTTCTGGAACCCTCGAGACTTCATCCCTTTTCCAAGCTTGAAAACAATTTTGCACCCTATGTATAAAGCACAGTGCGAGAAGTTCACACCCTAGATGAAGGTGGCTTGCGAGAATGGGTCATTCTTGCACCCTAGGCTATAGGAAGCCTGCGAACTCACTTTGAAAATATGTTTTCTGGAAGGAGATAAACGCCACTTTTCTCAGGAGAAAGTTCTTGTTGGGAGCTTGAGTACACTATTGTCAATACATCACCAAGATGACCAAAATCATGTGTAACAAATTCCCCACTTGATTACAATATCTTGTTTGGACGTAGCTACATGTATTCTATGAAGGTAGTATCCTCTTCTATGTTTTAAACAATTATGTTCCCCCATAACAGGAAAATCGTCACCATCAACTAAATTACACATTACAAGCCTAATCATTCCACCAACATCAATAACATCCTCCCTCTTAATGATGCTATCTCGGATGCTTTTCCAGTCATCGACATTGGCCCTGGAATGTTCAAAAACCCATCCTTGTTAGGAACTTATCATGGATCCCCACCTCTCCTCAACCCATCTACTTTAGCACAAGTATGTTTAGTTTCCTCTAACAAAACTGATATCGGAGACACCACTCCTCTCACAGAGGCCCCTCCCCACATCAAAGTTCCACCAGTTGGAGAAATAATACCTTGGGAATTCCCTAAGAACACCACTGCACCACTTTCCCTGGATTCCCCCCCCCCTTCCAAGGGAAATTACGGTTTGGGAAACAGTCCCCCAAGACATTACCCAAATTTCATTTTTATACCCCCCACCTATAGTCCAATAATTCCAGGTAGTTGTGACCCTTATCCTTCCTAACATGGTTCTCTTCATACCTGTATGGTATCTCCATCCACCCTCTATGGTCCCTGCATCATCTCTCGCTCCTCAGATAGAAGTATTACCGATGCAGATTCCAGTATAGACCCCTACCACATCATCCTCACCCCCAACTATTGGCACCACCACCACTATTGGGGGAAGACGGAGGAAGAACGAGCCCATATCTCCATCCCCTCCCCGAGCTCAACCTCCTTGTGCACTATGAAAAAGAGAAGGACACCCCATTAACAGATGTCCTACTCTTCGTGCATTATGCAATCTTATCTAGCTCCCACGAGCAACCCCATTACTGGATACTCCACCAAGTACATCCACTACCACTATTAATTCTTCCACCACACACAATAAATGGTTACGAACCAAATTCACTTGTGCCATATGCTCAGAATATGGCCATTGTACTCATCACTGCCCAACTCTACCTCAATTTCGTTAAACATTAGTCGTAGTATGCCACACATCTTTGCTTGAGGCCCCTCTGGCACTCCTTTATGATGCTCACATTACTGACATTCATTATGTCTCTTGATCAATCCCCAAGAAGATGAGATGTCCTTGTACTCTCTATGACTCACTTACTCATTTCAGATACCAGTGTCCTTTGATTGTTGAATACTGAGGTCTCCATTCCACCTCTGTTCAACCTCATCTGACCACCCCACCACTCGTGATATATCATAATACCCTCATTCCATCCCAAGATATTGTAAGTATCACCTCCCCTGAACCAAAGTCACTCCCCATTCCTCCATGGATCACATATGTCTGAGGATAATCCCCCAAATCCCCCCAATTCTTCGACAAATATCCGATATGAGATCTTTCCCCCCACCATAGTTTATCACCCATAGTGTATTGAAATTTAGTTTATTTCCAGTGAAACATCGCACTCCGTACACAAAATCCATTCTAAGTCCTCATCCCCTGAGGCCAATAACACTTCTCCATTAACGGTTCCCCCTACCATTTCCCAGGATCCTCTGTATTCTCTCATTTTACACTACGACGAAGATATATTGGAGGAACAGACTACCCCTAATTTCCCATGGAATGCACTCCATCATAGAGCACTTTTCCTCTCACAAGAGGTCTTTCACTCTCTTGACCTTATGTACGACCCTCCGTACAGTCCCTAGATAACCTCCCTCAAAATCACACAATGTGGGATGATAAGGTGACTAACCTGTCTCTCGCAACTCCCGGATAGGTAGCCCCAAGCTTCCGCAATCTTCAAATCACCTCACATCTCTCTCGCCAAATCACCAATATAATCTGCACTTCTCCCTAGAGGAGCATTTTTTCATGCCGCGTTCAAGTACACATGCTCACTTTATGTTTTATCAATAACTTTTATATGTTCTTTCTCATCAGCTATTGTTCACATTGGGTATTTAGTTTTCATGTGTGTAGGTACTTGTTCTGCAAATACTAGAACCCCTTCAGGTATATGTTTGACACTAGCATGTAACTATTCCATCTGTAAATCAATTGCATATCCTAGTCAAACCCTATGACATTTACCTTTAGGGTCCCTACATTCGGCTCTGCAGTATCTTCACCTCTACCACATTTTGGTACTGTCATCCGATAGCACTCTCTCCCACATGAGTTGTCCCATTTATGGTTCCCCCTAGAAACTTGACACTCATGTTGATTTCACCCCCTATGGATGGGAGTCTCGATAGTCTTATACACTTCCGAGAATGAACCACATACTTCTTCTCATCATATTGCTAACCTTTCCAATGGACTCCTAGCTCATATCATCTTGGATCTATTCACTGCATCTCCGCAATTTCATTATCCCTTTATATCATCCACCATTAGTTTTCCAATCTGCAGATTGTCCTCCATCCATTTACCTAATAAAGAAACCCAACCATGGGACCCCCACCCTCCAACAGTTCTCTTTAACAAACTTGTGCCCTAATAGGCCAAGCCATGTTTCACTAGGGCACCCATTTCTGTATCTGTATACTCAACCCAAATTATTCTTTATTTATGTGGTAATTGTATAAAGCCTTGGTTTCCAACATATACATATATTTTTCATCGTCATCCTTAACGGCCTTCTTTTTCTGGAAAAGCAACCCATGTCACCCTTGGTTGGGGAATCCACTCTTTTTTCATACAAAAATTGTTCACAAACCCCAAGTATCCCAAGCCCATGTACCCATGATCTATGATTTTTCCTACTTTGTTAGCCTCTGGCACAGTTTAACCCCATATCTAGTCGTCCTCCTGACAATAGATCCAGTTTTATGGTTTCTACCAATCATCCCTCAACACCACAACCAAGGGTAGTCTTGAGTCCCACAACATATCGACTTCATCCATGTTACTCATAAGTACCTGATATCATCTATTACTCAGTGTATTTCAATAATCCATTAGCTTCTTGGCGTTGTGTCTCCCTTCATTTCAACATCAACATAGTTTCCAGAAGGGTGGTAGTATCTTGACTCTCATTACCTTTACACTGAGGATTCTCGGATGACACAGAGAGAAGCATCATTTCTTTCTGATTCCGTTGACCCCCATAACATTCAATTTCAATAAAATCTCATGTTACGATGGGTCTTACTATGTGACCTTTGCAGTTGTTTCATACCAGCCAAAGACCTCTAAAGTTGATAGGTCATCAATGCCTACGAGTCATCGACAATTCTTACAGTCTTCCTTGACTCCCTTCAGAGCCCGTTCACCATTCATAATTTTCATCTACCATTATCAACCTCCCCCAAGGTTGCTACAGTTATCTACATCATCATCCATCATCAGTTGCAGTCCCACATTTTGGTTTCATGACATGAGCATGGGGCATGCCTGCATCGTTTGTACACATATTTTCTTTTTTCTCCTAGAAAAATGTTCGATTCCCATAGTTTCCCCTCTCCCTCCATAAGATCGCTCTTGCAGTTCCTCTCTTCACTCTTTCTTACAATGGAACTATCAACAAAATAAACATTGATGTGTTTCAGCTATATGTATGCTCCTAACCTCACACATCAGGGGGCATCTGTTATCACTAAAAAATCGTCCACGACATTTCACACAATGGTTTAAGAAATACATCACATCCAACAATAATTAGTCCACCTACAACACCAAAATCCATCAAAAGGAAAAAAATTGTGCACTTGGTTCAAAAATTGAACTGTGCAAATTCACCAAAGGGAGCACGTGCAGTGTGCAAAATGTGCAGGCTAACACAACCCTTAGCACGCACTGTGTGAAAAATGCATGACTATCTATGAGAAAAGTTGTGCACTCCTATGAGCAGCGCATTTATGAATATTTTCGGCCTCTCAACCACTTCTAGTCCGACCCCCAACATGATTTAACACTCATATCTAAGCGAAATCTAGCTTGGAGGCTAGTCAAGGGCTAGAGAGTCCCCTAAAAGGCCCTTTGTTCACACTATGAACTAGTTGTATATTTCCATGAATGGATGTTATAAATAAGTGCCATGGGTGTGATAGAAAAATAATAACTTCAAGGTATTGTTATGCTGCAAGAATTATTCTTTGAGAATGCTCTTTTCTCTTTGAAGCCTTCAAGCACCATTGCAATAGATCATTCCACTCACCTCTTGAGGGAATATGCATTGTATTTATTAACCATTTTCCATTACTTCTATTGTATGAAGAGAAGATATCTCTATTAGGGAACTCAAGATCCATCCCAAGGAGGAAGATGAGACTCATGAGTCCTTTCTTTCTCTATGGTGTTTATCCTATCAATATATTGATCCATTGGAAACTATATATTGGTCATTTTTTTCTTTTCATGGTTCTAGTTCTTCAAGTTTCTCTAACATTTATTTCTCAGTTGTTTTTTAGTTTTTATTTCCTTGTTTCATGTGTATTTGATTATCTAATCAACTCACAAAATTATGTCTTGTTTAGCTGACTCAACTAAGCATGCAAGTGTTGTGTTTTTTCTCACCCATGTGACAAAATCAACACAACAAGGGGATAGATTGGAACGTACCTGAATGGAAGTGTCATTTTCCACAGTAGATATAGCCTACCAAGCCATTCAATGAGCTATTGCAGATGAAGATCCATATCCTACCTTGGAGGAGGAAGTGGATATCGTTTTAGAGCATGTATGGGCTCTTAAATCTCACTATTTATTGGACATCGTTCTCCCTTTGGTTGAGGTGATGACAGGTACTGAAAAATCATGGTAATAATTACATCATAGGTCTTATTTCCTTCATGAGACAACTCATGTATAGAAAGAAGAATTTAGTTCGACCATGATTGGAGATGTGGATCATCCATTGAACCCTTTGGAAACTCATAGTATATATTCTGAAGGGAACATGGAAAATATTTTAGAGACTATCCCAATCAATATCTCCAAGACCCCTGATGTCATGGAAAATGTTTTTATTGGGGTGACCTATTCTCCATAAGAGATGCATTCATATACGACCATTTTTAAGGATTTATGCGATGTGTTTTCTTGGTCTTATGAGGAAATGTCAGAAATTGATCCTCAGATTGTCCAACATGATATTCAAAGTTATGTTAATGCTAAACGGGTTCATCAAAAGTTGTGACTAGTAAACCCTAGGAAAGAAAAAACAATCAAGGATGAGGTAGAAACACTTCTTAAAGTAGCATTTCTCTATCTAGTACCATTGATGGAATGGGTATCTAACCCCATCCCAGTTGAAAAGAAACAGGGTACAATTCAAGTGTGCATGGATTTTTGAGATTTAAATAAGGCTTGTCCTAATGATAAATTTCCTATGCCATTTATCGATCAAATCCTTGATGATTGCACATGAAGTGAGATTTTTTGTTTCATGGATGGTTTTTTTGGTTATAACCAAATATAAATCTGTCCTGAATAACATAAGACTGCCTTTATTTGTCCTTACGAAACATTTTCATAGAAAATTCCCTTTGGCCTAAACAATGTTGGAGCCACTTTTGATTGGGACATGATGTTTTCTTTCCATTATCTCAAACACATAGTGGAGGCGTATCTATATGATCTTACAACCCATTCTCGTAAGAGAGTGCAACATCCATTACACATCTGCCTTGTCTTTGAAATGTGTTAGCATTATCCAATTCACTTGAAACCTCACAAGTGTATTTTATATGTTACTTTAGGATATATTTTGGGGTTTATCATATCAACCAAAGGGATCATGGTAAACCCTTTGAGGGTTGATGAAATACTGCAGTTTCCTACCCCGTGTACCATGTGTCAACTTCAGAACTTACAAGGAAAGGTACATTTCCTTTGTTTATTCATACCAAACTATGGTAATATCATGAAAGGCTTTATGCACCTCTTGAAGTCAGGAGTCCCTTTTTTCTAGGATGAATTAGTGCAGCGTTCATTTGATGTGTTGAAGAAAGCTCTAATTTCTTCCCTACTACTTAGTCTTCCCAACTATAATATATATTTTCTATTGTATATTGTTGCGGGGGAATCTTGTATCAACGTGGTGTTAGTTCAGGAGGATGATGAGCTCAAAGAGAACGTCATCTATTATATGATTCATGTCTTGGTTGGTCCTGAAATAAAGTATTCACACATTGATAAGTTGACGTTGGAAGCCTTTCATGTTGTTCAAAGTCTTCAACATTTTATTTGTATTTTTCTTCTGCCAAATCCAAGAAGTCCTTAGTTTTCGATGAGCTTATGTTAGAGTTTCCAGCAGAGGACGATGATGGAGTTATTGACTCGTTTCTGAATGAGCATATTTTTCTCATCTCTTTGTCCAATCCTTGGTATGGATATATCATCATATATCTCCAAACACTGAAGTTCCCTTCACATTTTTCACAAGATGACCGGCAACAAATTCGCCACATGATGAAGAACTATCTCATTATTGGAGACACTTTTTTATCTTCGAGGGGTAGATTCAATTCTCCATTGTTGCCTCACTCACGAGGAAGCATAGCTAGTTTTGAATGATTGTCATAGTGGAGTGTGTGGTAGTCATTTTTTTGGGTTGGCAACAACCCAAAATATTTTGCACGCCGTATACTTTTGGCTGATGATCTTTAAGGATTGCATTGAAGCGGTCAAGAAGTGTCACGATTGCCAAATATTTTTTAAAATGATGCATACACATCCTGTTCCTATGTTTCTCATCATCACCATCGATCCCTTCACCAAGTGGGGGGTTGATTTTATGACATGTCACCTAGTTTCCGCTAGTGGGTATCACTATATCATAGTGTTTGTTGACTATTTTATGAAGTGGGTAGAAGCCATGCCACCATTTTCTAATGACGGTGAAACCACAATTATTTTCTTGTTTAACTAGGTCATAGATAGGTTCAAGTTTCTGAAAGAGATTGTCACTGACGACAAAAGTCACTTTTAGAACCGCATGATGTTAGAATTAGCATCAAAAACTAGGTTTTAGGAAGGAGCACTCATCTGCTTCTATCCTCAGGAAAATGGTGAGGTTGAAGCTATCAACAAATCCCTAAAAACCATTTTTTGAATAATTGTCAATGCAAGAAAATAAAATTTGCATGTGATGTTATATCTAACAACATGGGGCTATCGAAATTCAGTCAAAACTACAATTGTCTTTTCTCCTTTTCAACTTGTTCATGGCGTCGAAGTCATTTTACCTATTGAATGTGAAATCCCTTCACTTAGGATTGATATAGAGATCATCATTGACATGACTGAACTGGAAGAGAACCTTGTTTACTTAGAGAATCTTTATTAGCAATGTCATGATGTTGCTATAGAAAATGAGGCACATAAGAAGTGTGTCAAGGCTAACTACGATAAATCCATGAACTCCAAAGTTTTCTCTGAAGGAGATCTTGTGTTGGTATATGACAAGGACAAAACCACCTCGGGGGTAGGTAATTTTAATCTATGATGGCATGCCCCATTAATTGTAAGACGTTCCCTACAGAAAGGAGCCTATGAGCTTGAATATTTTGAAGGAAATGTTCTTATGGAGCATAGAAATGGGCTCTACCTTAAGAAGTATTATGCTTAAGACACCATACCTAGGCGTTCTTCATGTAAATTTTGTACATTGTTGTGTTTAGTGGGAACATAGATTTATGTATGTGTTAGTGGTGCTTAGGGTGCTTCTACTTGGTTGGAAGATGTCACAAGATTATTTGATGTACATAGTGTTCGCTGATGGCACCAACTGTCACATGTCAATTGGTTTCTTCAGAAGGTGTGTGTATCGATCCTTCCACCAATAATGTGGTTGAATATAGCATTATTATAAAACTACTTCATGACATTATTACGAATCATATTTGTTCATTAATAATTTATTTAGACACTTAGTTGGTAGTATCCTAGATAAACGGTGAATATCGTGTTTGCAATACTATACTACGTTGTCATTTCCTACGGGTACGTTTCTTGGAGCATTTTTTCAATCATATTACTTATTTTCACGTTCTGAGAGTTTATAATTCTTTAAGTGATGCATTTTCTAACTACATGTTAGATGGCACTTATATCATTCACATTGGAGCAGAAGCACAAAAAATCATGTTTGTATATAATCAAACCATTTGCACATTATCACTAAGACAAAAATATCAAGTGTTTGTGTATATATATATAGCATCATCACTGTTCATAAAGTACAAAAATGGATCATGTTCCAAAAAAGGATTTTTAGCCTTGATTGTCCTCTATTGGGACTAATAATACAAAAATACACAAAAAATACATGATCTCCTAATCATGGTCTTGATGGATCTTCCCTTCCATTAGTATGTCTCTCATAACAAAAAACAACATTGGCTAGATGGTGAAAGAGCCGCACCCAAGCCTGTGGTACCCAAACTACATGTTGTTGCATGTGCTCCGACAAATCCTTAATCTATACCATTGGCACTGGGTGCACCAATCTATCCAAATTCCTCTAGAAGTTATCTAACACTCAGTCAAAATATCCATGGGGTTGGCCATCATGACCACATCTTCCATGCAAAGGAAACCCATTAGGTTGCCTCGGTCCCATATCTACAAGATTAGACAATATTATTATCTTGATCCACAAAAAAAACATTTTATTTTTGAAAAATATTAAAATGAAATAAGTTTAAAATAAAAAATAGTTTATTGATATCTCCATGTTGGTATCCCAACTACCATCTCGTTTCTTCGATTTTTGAAACCTAAAAATTGCAAAGAGAGAGTTTTTGTACACACTGCTTAGCATGTATATACGACAGAATTGATTGTTTATGGTTATTACTTTTTTTGATCAGTTGTGTCGTATTTATTTTGTAGATACCTATATCATGTTTACCCATTTCACTTTCATGACTAGAAATCATGAAATTGAAATCTTTCACAAGGTCATTGACTAAACTCTTCAGGTGTCCACCCTGTTTAATTGAAAAAACTATTTGTTTTAATTGGAAATATAAAATCATAAAACATCTAGACCATGATTCACTGGTGGATATAGAACCATGTTAAAATTTGTGAAAAATTCATAACTTAGGGTAAAAACTAACCCGATATGTTATTTATCCGATCTTGTTATTAAACTAAAATTCAAAGTTTTAATACATTTTTTATCCTTAACGAATTTTGGTTATGTGTTTTTTCCCCTCCATATGATTTGAATGATATCATTTGATGGTTGTCAGTGTCTTATCAAATTATGACATGGTTAGTGTCCATTCAATGAATTGATCGACTCCCTATCTTGTTCATCAATAATAGCGTTCATTTGATCTTCAGGATGGTCCTTCATGACTAGAGAATAGGTTTTAGAGAATGAAGTGGGTTTTGAGTTTTCGGTCCTCTGGTTCTTGGTGGTTAATCAAACTTAGGAGTGGGAAATCATGGTAGTATCTCTTCAAACCCTTAGTTTTTGGTTCACCTCTAGCTATAGAAATCCAGTTGTTTATTATTTTGGGTTTGTTTGAGCACAAACTTCCTCATTTTTTGTTTTCTGGTACATAGTTTGCAAGTTGATGGCCCATGTGGTTAGAGTGGAGCCGAATGGCTCACAAGCATTTTTATCGCATGATGATACTCTGGATGACCTGGTCCAATTCGGTTGGATAAAATTTATTCAGTCTTTTGAGGGTTTCAACTTAGAGGTTGCACAAAATTTTTCTAAAACGTTCGATGGAACCAAAGCCAAGATATGTGACATTGAGTTTCAAGTGAGTGAGGAATCTATAGCAGAGGAAATTGGTTTGTCTTAGGAAGGTGATCAATGGTTCAAGAATATGAAAATAGATGGTATACCATGGCATTCCCTATTGGTCTCCAAAAGTTCATGCTACAATGTGAAAGGTATGCCTATACAATTATTTAAAACCCGTTGGCATGGTTTACTATTGGTTATAAAAAAAATTATTACTTGTGAAGGGCATTATGGGTTGGTGTTATTGTTTCACATATGATTGCTGAGGATTCTCCTAGGGTTGAAGTTGAATTTACCATTCTATTTTCTCAAGAGCCTTGAGAAAATGTCTAATTTCTATCAGAGGAATAACCCTAACCCCAAATCTATCTTGTTCCATTATGGTTTGATTCACATTTTAGTAAATGTCCAATTGGTGAACACAGGGGATACCTGGAAAAAATTTGTTTCAAGGAATAGGTTTATTCCTTCTCAATTTGATCTCAATTCTCATTTACCTCAGGGTATTGAAGAACTCATCTGCCCAAATATTTCATCTCACTCTCTCCAATATTTCCATGTTGAGGTTAAAATCCCAAAAGGCTCTGTCTTATCGACCAGTGATCCGATTAAGTTCCCTCTTCTAACCGGAATCACTTCTAAAAAACGTGATTTCATTCCAAAAATACCTTTGGAAGAAATCCTTAGTTGTTTGAGGAGCAGGTCACCAAATGTCCCTAGTCATTTGCAGCCTCAGAATGCGAAGGGTAACAACAAAATTAAAATAAAGAGGAAACAAATTAAATAGGATTCTAGCGACATGGATTTCAAAAATAAAAGAAGTGGTCATATTTTGTCGAGAATGACAAGAAACAAATGTCAAAATCATAGAAATCTCGTTCCGACAATAGTAATAGAAGACATGAATTTTGTTGACGATGTAAGCCTCGATTCCACCAGAGTGGGTTCACCATAGTATGATTTTGCTTCGAATCTCCCTCTGTTTCATCGAGAACGTGAAGGATTTACAGGGATACATAATGATCTAAAAATGATTATAGCACAAGGTAAACCTATAAACTCAGACAACACGCTTCCTCTACTAGGTATGGAACATGTATATTGTGAGGAGTGCTTCACATGGATTCAAAGATATTATCAGGAAATATCGTACTTGCAAGCACGTCTTAACCAGGTGTTGGCTTGAAATAGAGATTTGGAAAGAGAAAATTTGGATTTGAGAGAAGATCTGCAACAAACTTCTCCTAGGGCGAACAAGATATCCAAGAAATCTGGGGACACCATTATTAAACACTCAAATGATGTCAATGTTGTTATGAAATCAAAAATTCCGGATTCCTCTTTTTCAAATGTTTGAATTGGTAAACAAATTCTTATATTTAATGGTTTGATTGGTTTGTTGCAACATAATTTATTTTCATGTTTTTTTAGACTAGCTACATAATCGTAGATTATGTAGCTTGTCTAGAATTGGTTTATGAGATTTTCTTCTAATTAAATTTTATTTTTTCTTTTCAGGTCTTAAGAAGGAGCGAATTTCAAGCATTGCTTGAATAGTGAATCATCATAATAGACTTCTAGTTTTCAAGTTGTTTCTTTTCAAACAGTATGGAAAAACAGTTTTAATGGTGTAACCACTCTTGCAAAATTACCATGAGATTGTTTTTACAAACCTAAATAAGGATTATTTTTGGAAAAAAATTAATTTTGAAGATCCATCTCTATATTTTGGATATGAGAAACAGATCAATGATATGTTTTAAATACTCGTACTTTCCCAAATGATAAGGAGTTCTTTTGGAACCTGAAAGGATGGACTAATTTTTTTTTTAATGAAAGATATGAAAATACAATATGCTCTATGGCTTTAGTCTGGATAGCAAATTGTGTGATGTGATTATTTATTATTCATGTCACCTTTCATATTTTTCAAATAATAAGACATATATTGCACAAGTTAGATTTCGTCTGTTCATCATTATATGGTTTACTGTTTTTCTTCTTTCTGTTCACGATATAGTTCATTATTTATGGTTATTACGATCCATGTGGTACACTAAATATAAAACAAATATCTTTGTGTTATGAATTATATCGAACATATGAATTTGTTGTATCAATTGCAGATGATTGGAGGTGTTTTCATCTCTTTGTTTTTGAATCACATAACATCACATGGATTATATTTGTCTTTATGTTTCTTACAACTCACTTTCAAATTATTGAAATTGCTTGAATTTCTTCAGGTAATATCATAATTTTCCTTTTTATTTTTTGTAAAGTGCTTGCCATAGATTTATTCTCGGAAAACAGGTTACTGGAGCATATCTTACACAGGAAGACAAAAATCACAGTTCTTTTTTTATTGCTGATCAACAACAGGTTAATTATCTTTTATTAGTTAATTTATTATTTGAATGAATAATGATTAAAAACTTAAACTTAAAATGATTTGATCATTTTAGTTATACCATTACAAATCATATTCATTCTCTTTATTGTTAGGTTGGTCCTTTTATCAAGTTATTAATTAGTTACAGAACAATTTTCCTTATCTTTCATGTGTTACTTAAACTCTACTTCAATAGTGCAATTTCCAGTTTCACAAGGCTTGCATAAACCTTATATTTGTACACAAGTATTTTATATGAATAAGACTGTGTGGTATGTTTTAGCAAAAGTGCATAGTATTTTTGTATAGATAGATAGTCATTTTGTTTTTTTAGTTTACCTTAGTATTTTCACTGGACAACGGAGCCGTAAAACCCGTCAGGGTATGATACTTTAAATGACTTGTGTTAATTAGACAACCTCAGACCAGATCTTCCATTTCCATTGACGGTGTGTTCACATACACCCGTCAACACTCCATAGGCACTTTTAGGAGGTATAGGCATCTTTGGGTCATTGCGATAGTCGATCCTTTCATAAGAGTAATTCTCGATTGTAGTCACTTAGCACTCCTACCAAGAGAAAAATGCATTATCCCAAGGGTCACCTGGATGTCCTTATCCCTATCTAGGAAGTACCTCAGTCCATCATTCCATCGTTCCATATCTAACATAATGTGGATGGATGTAATACCCTGTTTCCCCCCATCTTGTAATTAATCATGATTGATGTTTACCATGCAATGGTATATAGAAATTTTAAATGTATTACTGTATGATTTAAAAATTCCAACTGCTGACTATGGGGGTAAATCCTTGAAAGTAATGGACATGATACAACTAGAGGAAAGAATGAGGGAACCTATTGAGGGGATTCATTATACTAAGATGAGCCAAATATCCTTGCTGAGATATTTAACTTGGAAGTAATAAATTATTGTCCTTTTCTTGTTTTGAGACAAATAAGTTAATGAGAGGGGGGTGGTAGTTGAAAAACCAACCCCCCTCAATGAATATAAGTATGGAAGATATGGATAAGGCAACGAAAAAAAAAATTCATCCTGAAGTACCACATAGTACCTTATCCTACAACCATAGATTGACCCACATGTCCCTTATGACATAATAAATGAGGGGACATAGTAAGAACCTTCCAGGGTGTGTGTGTGTACAAGAGATATCAAGAGAGTGTGCAAGAAAATACACAAGGAAGAACTAGAGAGAGTGTTTATAGCTTGGGAATGGACTCACTCTAAGTTTTAGTTCTAAGAGAAAGACCAGTAGAAAGAAAACAAACAGTAGGAAGAGGAAGGATGTGAGAGAAACAACAATAGGAAAATATTGGAGGCATTTCTATACAGTTTGGCTTGAAAAATCCAAGATACCAACTTGAGCTGAAGAGGTCACAAGATTGATGTTGGAATGACATCTAATAAACCTCAAAGATGCCTGGGATAGGTGGGTGGGATGAAATCATGACCAGTAGTATGTGAAGGAGAGTGACCCTCGTGTACTAATCTCACTAAGAACCTGAGAGAGATTCCCTGGTGGTATCATGGCTTGGCATGGGGGTGGCCTACTGGTGAAGTCGATAAGAGAGCAGAGCCTATGGTTGGTTGGAAAGGTGAAAACCCATGACCAGTTGGTTGGTTAACTTCATTACTAAATAGATAAGTATTTGTATACTTTGTATGTAGAATGAAATGATTGAATTGTCTATAGTTTCTATTAAATGTGCATGACTGTAGATGAACCTAAATGGTTGTAACTTGTGATGCGTTCATGGAATGTGTGCTTGCGTCATTAGTTAGACTATGTACTGAGACTTTGTGGAATTGTGATAGTTGTGTATGATCTACACCTCCGAACATAAGAAATTTGTATTGTTCAAAGGAAAAGGAAGGGAACATGTGAAAATGTTTTCTATGCACCATAATGCTCATGTTATAATAAAACTCTTGAGAAAAATGGAACTAGATATATAACCCCCGAAATGCATAACTCTTGTTTACTTTCAACCCCCGAAATGTATATGCGCCCTCCATCCACCCTTTGACTTTTCAATATAAAAAATTGAGATTGGTGCCCATGATTTGACGTGAGGGTAAAAATGAATGAAGTGATGGAACCGAGGGATTTACAGAAGCATTAAGGCTAGATATAATCTTGGTATATTTTCCAATTTTGACTCAAGGAGTACATGGCTATTTTGGATGATTAGTGATTGAAGGGTTTAGGTGGTGGGAGCTTGATAGAGCTAGTGAAAAAAAATTAAAATTTGAGTGGAAAGATCACACAAGGATAAGACACTTTGGAAAAATTAATACAAATTAGCATGTGATAACATTGGCTCCAATAGAGATGATATCCTCCCAGTGAGGTAGCAAATAACTCGTAGACCCGATGCCTGATCCATTGGGTTGCTCCCAAAACATGTGTGTACCATGATCTGACCTGTCACGAGTATCCACTGAAAACCAAAGTCTGTACATTGTTTTCAACTGAAAACTGAACTCTAAATACACCACTACAATCTGAATGTACACACTGCTGAAAAACCAAAATGAAAACTGCTTGACCAACAATATTATTTGCACACTCCTAGCTACTCTAAAAATGCTGAAATGAATACTCAATCAAGTGATGCTAAAGTGCCCATGCATCCAATCAAGCAATTGGCTTCCCGATTTTCCTCTGCTCACATTTTTCTTAAGCAGGCAGACAGATGTAAAAGATGGCAGCTAAAAGCAAAAATTGAATCCAAAATCTGAGCTTATGAATGAAACAAATTCCTCCTTCACTGATGATTGTAATAGGATGGCCACGGGATCTTGAAAACCATGAAAAATCATTTCTTCTTGATGAATAAAAACAGAAAGACAAGCCTCTTTCATAAGTGTTTGTTGTTCTTGCTCTTTTTCTTCAGTTATGAGAACATTTTCAAATGAAATGGAAACAACAGATTTGTCTACTCTTCCATGCATATCAACAAAAACATTCATACATCCTTGAACATCTTCAAATATGACATCCATATTTTGTGCATCAAGGCTATCCTCTTGTTCATCAAACAATTTTGATTTGGTTTTATTAACCTTCTGGAAATTTTCTTGAGGAATGTCATTTTGAATTTCAAATGAATGAATGGAAATAAGTTCATGATCATAATCTTCTTGCAAATGTGAAAAGCTAACAACATGAACTATTTCACAGTCTAGAGTTTCCATGGATGCATTTTCAAAACTATAATTTTCAAAGGAATCAAATAAAAAAACTATCTCTTCATTATCTTCCTATATTTCTGATTGAAAAGTGGCATACACTATTTTGTTGTTTGCTTGAAACTCTATGTCATTTGTTGGTTCATTGCTTGAAGTATCCATAGATGCAGTTTTATAATCCTCATCCATGTCTAGGCCACCTAGAATTTGAACAACCACATCATTCACATGGGAAGAAAGACAACTTTGAAGCACTTTGTCTTGTTGGAAATATTGTTGAATATCTTCATCAAGTTCAGGAAAAGGAAAATGACTTTTAGCAACAATTTCTTGTAAAGAGGGGCTACTATTTTTTATTGGGATGAATATTCATAAATGGATTCTATGATTTCATCATTCATACACTCTTCATTACCAAAAAAAAATTCAAGGTACTTAATGAAATGTTCACAAAATTCACAACAATATTCAAACACCAAGAATGAAGGATTAGATTCTCCATAATTATTAAAGAATGTTATGTGGAAATCCTTAAGAGAGTATAATATGCCTGGTTTTAAACCTTCATACCATAATCTTGCTTTCCCCTCTAGAGTATCCATAAACATTTTCATCAAACAATACTCATGAAATTCAACCCCCAGCTTACATATGTGCATGTGAAATCTAATCAAGTGCAAGGCAACATTATTTCCTTTCCCATCTTTGAATTTAGGAAAATATTTTTTCCAATCTATGTGAGGAATACGATTTGGAAAGCCAGGAATATGAGAGTGATTCACCTAAGCATACCTTGCAGATCGGTGATCCATATTGAATAAGTGGAGTCATCAATAAAATCTTTAGGCTACTGATTCTTTGGACAGTGGAGTCGTCATACAAATTTTGAATTCCAGATTCTTGAAAATGGAGTCTCTAGGTGAATCATGTACATCCTTTCTGTGTCTGACTACTTTTCACCATCAATACTCAGATATGAACTTTGTCTTTTATCCTAGGGAATATTTCACCTTCATTCCCTGACAGTGGCGCTAGAATGTTAGAATTCAGTAATTTCTTTGGGTTGCATCAAATAAATGCCAAGGTAACCTACAAACCAACTTTAGGTTGGATTCTGACCCTTCCAATGAGAGAGGGATCTCTCAAACATGTAAAGACTGAAAATACTCAAAAATGATTTGGAAATGAGCACACAGAGGTCATATTTTGTAATAGGATAGGTTTTGTTTTAGTTTAAAAGGGTTGTTAGGACAAACAAGATGAAGAAAAAATTGGTAAATGGGGTCAAATCCTGATATATACTATGAATATTAATACAACTAATTTACTCCTGAGGGAACAGAGGAAAAATAAGCATATCCTTCAACAATAAATAGTATCCAGATGATGGAAAGATAGAAAAGAGAAAATCCCATTACAAATGAGAGCATCAAACAAAGATGAATTCACAATTGTAACTTTATAATAAATAACATGAGGTTGACTACAATGAACAGAACACTTAACAGGGAGTGAATTTTGTACCTGTAATCATTAAACATGACAATTGCATTAACCATATGAAAGGAGAATCTATCAATGATGAATTTCAGTCATGTACTCTTAGATATGCTTAGAAGAAAGAAAAGAAATAAAATGAATGTGAAACAAGGAAACCACACTAAAGAATACATCGTGATGAATCTCGGCTATCAGAGAGAACTATACTATTGTATTAATTCATAACGACATTCTGAGAAATTTACACATAGTCCCTTCGTCTTCCTGGATGAAATCCCCCCCCCCTATATACTCTTTTACAATGAAATATATATCACTAAAGGCCCCTTCCATCTCAACTTTGAACTCCAACCCCTTTCCCAAAATAGAAACAGTTACAAACAAAACATGACACGTTTTTAACTGATCTCCCGCTTTTCAGGAGAAATAAAAGGCTTCAAAAATCCACCTGTAATTCTCAAACCATAACATATGTGTAAAATATGAGAATGGTTTTTGTAGATAGTCTCATTCTGAAGAAAAAATTCTCTCATTTTCTTGAAATCCATCTCCATCTAGCTGGAATACGTGTCACAAAAACATGTCTTGAACAGGAAATCATAACTGAAAAATGTGGCTCCAACATTTCTTCAAATCTCTCAATCCATGACACTTGTGTGAAAAATGAACAAGGTTAATGTTCTAGGGTTCATGCTTGAAAATAACCTCCTTTGAATTTTGAAAACTCATTCTGGTTCATCCAGAAATAGTCCTATAAATCTCAACTGTTGCGGAACTAACTACCACATCCTCTTTGAAATGTCACTTGTGTTTTTTTCAAATCTAATTTTATTTATCCATATTCTCCTTAAATATTTTGGAATAATATATTTGAATAAAAATAATTTCCAAATATTTTTTATCTTGTAAAATTAAATTTCCATAATTTAATTCATGCCCGTGGTTTTGAAAAACCATTTATTGCTTGCTTCCCATGGTTTTGAAAACAATTTCTTGTTTTTCCCAATTTACCATTTCATTGTGAAAACTATTTACTAGTTTGTTTCCCATGGTTTTGAAAACCATGTCTTGGAAACCATCGTGGTAAACTATGAAAATATCCCTTGATCTTCCCCTTTTACTTCTGTAAAAACCTTGGATAAATAATTGTCCAAATATGTTGTTCACGTACAATTTCTTCTTTATGATTCCATAGCAATAAACCATATAATAAATGGTTGCAATATTATTTCGGGCTTGGGAGGAGTGGTATTACTCCACACCACTCTTACCCCCGAAATGAATCATTTAAGGACACGTACTCCAACTTAAAACCCGGTGGTTTGGATTGTGGGCCGCCTTAAAAAATTAACTCTCGGTTACTTTCAACCCCCGAAAAGGACATGTACTCCAACTTAAAACTCGATGGTTTGGATTTCGGCCTGCCTTAAAAAATTAACTCCCATTTACTTTCAACCCCCGAAATGTATATGTGCCCTCCATCCACCCTTTGACTTTTCAATATAAAAAATTGATATTCGTGCCCATGATTTGACGTGAGGTCATGATTTAAATATTGGATTAAATATTAATATAAATATTTTAATATAAAAATATTTATATTAATAATAATAAACCTTGTTCCATTTTCTAAGGACTTTGGGCATATGAGGCTCATCACATGACTTTGTGGATAGGATAAGGGTGCTTAAGCTTAATAAAAGGAATATTTTCAATTTTCAACGAGAATATGATAATAAGTGTAAAAATGAATGAAGTGATGAAACCGAGGGATTTAGATAAGTATTAAGGCTAGATATAGGGTTGGGATATTTGTCAATTTTGACTCATGGAGGACATGACTATTTTGGATGATTAGTGAGTGAAGGGTTTAGGTGGTGGGACCTTGAAAAAAATTTTAAAATCTGAGTGGAAAGATCACACAAAGTCAAGACGCTTTGGAAAAATTAATACAAATTATCATGTGATAACAATTACAATAATTTCAAATTATTTAATTCTAACAATATCTTAATTTTCTATATTTTATAAAGAATTCTAAGACAAATTCAATTTTCTATACAATTTTTTATATTTTATAAAAATTTAGTAATTGTGAATGTTAATAATTCAAGTTGCACACAAAATTCTAACTGAAAATAATTAACGAAAAATAAGTAAATTCTATATTAATTTATGTTAGTGTAACATAATATATTCTCCACTTAACTATCCCATGGCTTATTGGATTCATTTGGAAAGAAATTCAAGATTTGAAGTAGGTTGTTTAAATATTTAATATTAAATGTATTTTTTATGGAAATCTAATCCTTGTTTTTTAAGATTAATAGACATTTTATAAAAATAGAAGTCTTCCATGAACAAGTTTATGTAAGAAACATGTCAGTTCAAATTGAGAATAGTTAATGATATGATAAAAACAACAACAGAAGCAATATAATTTGTAATGGAAAAAGTGCAGTAGTCTAACTATTTTAGGTTTTGGCATTTTTCCTAGGATATTTTCTATTTAATTTTTCCCAAACTCTGATAAGAAAGTTTTGGGTTTGTAGATTTAAGTGGTTAATTTTGTATAATTTGAGTGCTTCAAGGGTTTTTAAACACTCAGAATCCATTTTTACATTCAGACACTAGCAAATTTGGGTCATTTTGCGACGACTATTTCGATGCTCTTGCGACGTTATGTCGTGGATATTGTGACGAATCTAAGGTCTTCCAAACTTCACATCATGAGACGTGGCACGTGCGACGAACCTGACACAACGTCACAAGAGAGAAGACACTAGGGACATCGTTGAAAGAGAGACAAACGAGGAAAATTGTCGCACATGAGACAATGTAGAGATATGGTCGCACTAGGGACATGTTAAAGAGATCGTCGCAAGAGCGACAATATAGGGAGATCATCGCACACCCGACAATATATGAAGATTGTCACAATATCGACAATCCAGATAAATTTGTGAAAAATTATTTATAAAAGTGATAGTCGCAAGAACAACGAGAACAGGGCATTTTGCGACGATATTGCTATAAAAAATTTTGTGATTTGTATAGCAATTTCATCGCAACATTTCTATAAGTCATCGCTCTTGCGATGACATATATTTATTTAAAAAAAAAAATGATTTTTGAGTAGGATGATCGTACAGATCCCTATCTAGTTGTTCATCCTTCAGAATACCAGGAAGAGTTATTAGAGCCAGTCGAGCTAGTGGATGTCCCTATAAATGTTGCAGTGAATAAGAAGAGGCTAGCTTGGCTTCGTGACACTTTGTAGGATGTAGAGAGGCATGAAAATCTCAGTGATACTTTAAGGGAGAGAAAATGAACTCAAAGTTTTTCGAGTTACATAGAGTCACAATTATGAGGAGGACTAGGTGGTTCCACCAGTGGTGAGGCAGATGACCCCACCAAGAACCATCTCAGAAGGGGCCAAATTTTAGAGGGAGTCAGGTGTCAGGATCTAGTATGAAGGAGAAACCTCCCATAATAGTTCATAGGATATCAGATTTCAGAGGAGGTTAGCATATGTAGAGGGAGAAGATGGCTCCAAATATTGTATAGAATCAAAGGGAATCAAGTTTTAGAGCCTTCATGTAGAATGATATTGAGCCTAATATCAGAGAGAATTAGTTGGCTCATAGGGAGATTCGATCATTAATATCGAGTTCCCCCTCAGTTTCGGGTGGGATAAAGACATCTTCCAGGAGCACCCCTTTTAGCTAGAGCACCCCTCACTCCTAGTTCCAACCCATTGGAATTTGTTTTTTTCATCGATTTCGATAACTAGTGCTTTGCTTAGTAAGAAGAAATGCAACATTTGGATTTAGGGGTCCAATTTACAAAACCATGCCTCGGGAGCGGATGGACAATGTGGTCACCTAGTCCATGCCTAAACAAGCATGCAACATCTCATGGACCTAAAAAATTCTACTCTGTTAGGTTTTTATGCCATGAGGAGGAATTGGCCAACAGTCCTCGAAATGGTTTGGGATGCGACTTGCAACTGGGCATAAAAAAAAAAATCAAAACTCGGATTGAGGAACCGTCATATTTTTTTTATTCCTGGAATAGGATTTTAGCTAGATCACCCCTCATTCCTGGTTCCAACCCCTCAGAAGTTGTTTTTTTCATCGATTTTGATAACTAGTGCTTTTCTCAATAAGAAGCAATGCAACATTTGGATTTAGTGGTACAATTTAAGAAACCATGCCTCGAGAATGGATGGACAATGTGGTCACCTAGTCCATGCCTAAAAAATCATGCAACATCTCATGGAACTAAAAAATGATGCTCCGTTAGGCTTTTATGCCTGAAGGAGGAATTGCCAAGAGTCCCTGAAATGGTTTGGGATGTGACTTGCAAATGGGAATAAAAAAAAAATTGAGACTCAGATTGAGGAACCGTCATCTTTTTTGTATTCCTGGCATAGGATTTTAGCTATACCACCCCTCACTCCTAGTTCCAACCCCTCGGAAGTTGTGTTTTTCATCGATTTCAATAACTAGGGATTTTCTCAGTAAGAAGCAATGCAACATTTGGATTTAGGGGTCCAATTTATGAAACCATGCCTCAAGAGAGGATGGACAATGTGGTCACCTATTCCATTCCTAAACAAGCATGCAACATCTCATGGAACTCAAAAATGCTACTCAATTAGGTTTCTATGCCATGAGGAGGAATTGGCCAAGAGTCCCAAAAATGGTTTGGGATGGGACTTGCAACTGGGAATATAGCGAATATTGAGACTCGGATTAAGGAACCATTGACTCTGATGGATTACTGGGATAGGATTTCATCTAGATCACCCCTCACTCCTGGGTGCCATGCTCATAATTTTCAGTACTCAATGTTTTCGAGAATTAGTGTTTTGATCAGTTTGAAGAAATACAACATTTGGATTAAAGGATCCAATTTATGAAACCATGCCTCAGGAGAATATGGACAATGTGGTCACATTTTCCATGCCGAAACAAGCTTGCATCATCTCACAGAACTAAAAAATGTTGCTCCTTTAGGTTTTTATTCCCTGGGGAGGAATTGGCCAAGAGTCCCTGAAATGGTTTGGGATGTGACTTGCAACTGGGCATAAAACAAAAACCGAGACTCAGATTGAGGAACCATCAACTTTGATGGATTCCTGGCATAGGATTTTAGCTAGATCACCCCTCACTCCCGGTTCCAACCCCTTGAAAGTTGTTTTTTTCATCGATTTCGTTAACTAGTGCTTTACTCGGTAAGAAGCAATGCAACATTTGGATTTAGGGGTAAAATTTATGAAAACATGCCTCGGGAATGGATGGACAATGTGGTCACCTATTTCATGCCTAAAAAATCATGCAACATCTCATGGAACTCAAAAATGTTGCTTCGTTAGGCTTTTATGCCCCGAGGAGGAATTGCCAAGAGTCCCTGAAATGGTTTGGGATGTGACTTGCAACTGGGCATAAAACAAAAATCGAGACTTAGATTGAGGAACCGTCGTATTTTTTGGATTCATGGCATAGGATTTTAGCTAGATCACCCCTCACTCCTAGTTCCAACCCCTTGAAAGTTATTTTTTTCATCGATTTCGATAACTAGTGCTTTTCTCAATAAGAAGCAATGCAACATTTAGATTTAGGGGTCCAATTTATGAAACCATGCCTTGGGAGCAGATGGAAAATGTGGTCACCTAGTCCATGCCTAAAAAAACATGCAACATCTCATGAATCTCAAAAATGTTTCTCCATTAGGATTTTATGCCCCGAGGAGGAATTGCCAAGAGTCCCCGAAATGGTTTGGGATGCGACTTGCAACTGGGCATAAAACGAAAACAGAAACTTGGATTGAGAAACCGTCATCGTTTTTGGATTCCTGGCATAGGATTATAGCTAGAGCACCCCTCAATCCCAGTTCCAACCCCTCGAAAGTTGATTTTTTCATCGCTTTCGATAACTAGTGCTTTGCTCAGTAAGAAGCAATGCAACATTTGGATTTAGGGGTCCAATTTACGAAACCATGTATCGGGAGTGGATGGACAATGTGGTCACCTAGTCCATGCCTAAACAAGAATGCAACATCTCATGGAACTCAAAAATGTTGATCAGAGAGTCCAAACCAAACAAGAGTTGATCAGAGAGTCCAAAGCATAACCAAGAGATAGTCCAAGCCAAAACCGAAATATGCTAATAGCAGCAGCTGTAACAACAGCTCTCCTCCAAACTTGCACACAACTGGCCAAATGTAGTGCACACAAGTGTTGCTTCTGTAGTGGTGAGAATGCCTGCCAAAATGAAGACT
>ML796918.1:605286-618127 GCA_009831015.1 Picea engelmannii | reverse complement strand
TTGCCCCCATCACCATGTATTTTAAGGACTTAACCATGCAATTCCAACAAGAAGGACAAAAGTACAAGTTCTAAGGAATCACAGAAGGCTCCCCTAAGATCATTAGTTCCCACATTATAGAAAAGCTACCAAAAAATGGTCATTATGGAATTATTGCCTAACTCCATTCAATTCAAGCAGTTGAGACCTCCTCACCTTCTATGCATCCCAACCTCCAATCTCTACTATCCTAACACCAATATGTTTTTAAAAATCCCCAAAAACTTCCATTTTTCCATAGTGCCCATGATCATTCCATTCTCCTAATATTTGGTAGTCTTCCACCCAATGTTCTCCCTTATCATCATCCCTTTTCCCATGAAAATGAAATTGAGAAAATTGTTTAGGAACTACTAGATGTGGGTGTTATCCATCCTAGTACCAAACCTTGTTATTCTCATGTAGTCATGGTAATCAAGAAAAAGGAACTTGGCGCACGTGTCCTGATTTTTGTGCCCTCAACAAAATCACAATCAAAGACAAATTTGCCATTCCCGTCATTGATGACCCTTTTGATGAATTGAGTGGTACTTAGTACTTTACCAAAATTGATCTCCATTTTGGCTACCACCAGATACGTATGAAAGAGGAAGATATTCCCAAAACTACCTTTTGATCTCATGAGGGTCACTATGTGTTCTTTTCCATACCCTTTGGCTTGTGTAATTCCCATTCCACTTTTCAAAGTCTCATGAATCGTGTCTTTTGTCCTTTCCTTCATCATTTTTTCTTAGTTTTCTTTGATGATATCCCCATCTATAGTAAAACTTGGTAATATCATCTCACCCATGTGGATCAAACCCTACACTTACCGTCTAAGAACATTTTTTTTCTCAACGGTCTAAATGTGATTTTGGGGCCTTTGAAGTCGAGTATCTAGTTCATAATGTCGACAAGGATGGTGTACGTTTGGATCCTAACAAAATTAAATATATGAAGGATTAACCTCTCCTTAAAACTCTTAAAATTTTATGAGGTTTCTTGGGTTTAATGGGATATTATTGCAAGTTTGTTTGGAATTATGGTAAAATTGCATCTCCTCTCACTGCTCTCCTTAAAAAGAATTCTTTCACTTAGATTCTCACGACTTATCAATACTTCCAATCCTTGAAAGAGGCTATGTGCATGACTCATATTTTGACAGTTCTTGACTTCAATGAGACTTTTGTCCTAGAATGTGATGCTTCAAGGAAAGGCATTGGGGCAGTCCTTTTGCAAGAGGACAAACCTTTGGCTTTCAATAGTAAGCAACATTTAGAGAAACATTTAGGAAAATTCACTTATGAAAAATAAATGTTGGCTATTTTGCATGCAGTGGACCTCTAACATCTTTATTTGTTAGTGCAACACTTTCAAATTAAAAGTGATGATCATAGCCTCAATTATTGTTTGGAACAAATAGTTTCGTCTCCGGAGAAACATAAATGGGTGACCAAATGTTTGGTTATGATTATAAGATCATTTACGAGAAGGGAAAATAAAATGTGGTTGTTGATGATCTTTCAAGAAAATATGAAGAAGAAGGGTCACCCTTTTCCCTCTCTTTCATTGTAGCATATTGGTTACAAACCACTTTCCAGGAATGGTTGCAAGATCCCAAACTTTATAGCCCGATCCAACAATTGCAACAAGATCCTCAAGCCTCTCCAGGATAGTCTTAGAAAAATGAAGATCTTCACTATAAATTTCACTTGTATTTAAGAAAACAGTCTCACCTTAAATCCATTGTGCTCTCTAAACTTCATGCTTCACCCACAACTAGGAATTCAGGCTTTCACAAAATATATGAATGGGTCAAATGTTCATTTTTGGGGGAAGGCATGAAATAGGAAATATACACCTTTGTGTCCAAATGTGATACTTGTTAACACAATAAGGGAGAAAAATTCAAATCTTTAGGCACATTCCAACCACTCCCTATTCTGCCTGCTATATGGACAAAAATTTCTATGGAATTCATTGTTAGCTTACCCAAATCGGGAAATAAGTCTATCATCATGGTTGTAGTAGATCGTCTTTCCAAATATGCTCATTTATGTTCCCTGCAACAAATTTTCACCTCATCCATAGTGGTTAAATGTTTTATGGATAATATATTCAAACTCCATGGCATGTCGAGCACTCTATTGTCTTTGCCTGTGATCCATCTTTCACCAACAATTTTTGGCAAGAATTGTTCAAGCTCCAAAAATCCAATTTCATCTCATCATGGCCTATCATCTCCAGAATGATGGACCAACTATAAATATCAAAAAAAAATTGGAAACATATTTGTGGTGTTTTGCATCTAACATAAAACTCATTGTGCTCAGTCGTTACCACTAGTTGAATGGTGGTACAACACATCTCACCTTGTTACCACTTGGATGACTCCCTTTGAAGAATTCTATAGTCAACAACCACCATATTTTCTATCCTACCTTCCCAGTGTATCCAAGGTTCAGGACATCAACTGCACACTTATAGTCCAAGTTGTCATTCTCCGCACCCTCAAAGAAAATTTGGTCATGGCTTAGAATTGCATGAAGCAACAAGTAGATAGGGGTCATTCATAATGTCAATTTGCTAAAGGGGACCATGTGTTTCTTCATCTACAATGATATAAGCAAACTTCACTCAAAGTTGAACACTATTAGAAACTCCCTCCCAAGTTGTATGGTCCTTATACAATTCTCAAGCATGTGGGGCCCATGGCCTACTAGTTAGCTCTACCTAGTCACTCTAAGATCCATCCTATATTTTATGTCTCTTGATTAAAGACAATTATTGGAACTGAGTTCCATACTCAAACCAATCTCCCTGAATTGGATGATGAAGGCTCCATTTGGTTGTAGACCCAAGTAGTATTGGACCACCGTGAGCATCATATCTGTCAGCACAACATCAAGGAAGTTTTGGTTCAGTGTAAGGATACACCACTAGAAGATGCCACATGGGAGTTGGCTACCATTATGCAACAATTTTCCCATATCAAACCTTTAGAACAAGGCTATNATTAGTAAATAAGGCTTATATAACAATGTGAACAAGTCTAATTTAAGAATACTTAATAGAATTTTTTGCTTCTAGAAAGATCTTCCTCTAGAATGTTCTTTAGAAGATAGAATTAGTATAAATAGAAGTATAAGGAATGAGAAAGTATTGAGAAGTATTTTTTAATTAAGATCTTCTCTGCTAGAGGTATCCCCTCAAAGAGGAAAGTGAACATGGTTTTCTATCAATAAAGGTATCATTTATGGTGATATTGTTCTCTATATTTGGTTGTTTCCGTTGGTATTCTTCATAATAGTTCTTCTTATGTCTTGCAAAATACATCTATTAACTTACACAATCCAGATCAAGTAAACACATTTTTCCATATTTGTGATCTAGGGTCCCTTTTCCTCCTTTGAAGATTTCAAAAATTCTCAAAAAGTGTTCGGGAATAGTGGGTTTTATCTTATTTTTGCATCCCCATTCCAAAATACTTGGAATTTGGCCAAAATATCCACTGAATATTTTCATGTCTACATTTTGGACTCGCTAATAGGACCTCTATCAAAGACTTCCACATTGTTCCTTAAAACCCAGTAATTATCACTTTCTGGAAAATTTAAGTCAAAATTTCTAGTGGCCTTCATTAACACTCTTGTATCCTTCCTCATTGTGGACATACCCTTTAAATTTCATTTGATTCTGAGTTTTTATGCTCATGTTATGGCCAAAAAAAGCATTTGGCCTCAGACGTTTTTTTTAAATACTATCATCTTACTAACATGGTAATCTAGCTAACATAGCATGGCACATGGCTACTGATTTCCACCTGTTATCCTCTAATATTCCTATGTTACCATCCTTAGTTCCCTTCATCAGCAATAAACTTATTTCTTCCATTGAAGACCCAAATGTTTATCATATTGGTAGTAGCCAAAATCCTTCTATTGATAGTTGCCAAAAACCTTTCATCGACAATCACCAAAATTCTTCTATCAACGATCACCAAAAACATTTCACCAATGGTCACAAAAATACTTCTATTGTTGGTCGCCAAAAACCTTTCCTCAACAATCGCGAAAATACATCTATCAATGGTACAATAAATTATTCTTTTGGTAGTCACCAAAAAAATTTCATTGGTGATTGCCAAAATTATTCTATTGGCGATCACCAAAAAAATTTCATTGACAGTTTCCAAAATCCTTCTATCGATGATCACCAAAAATGTTTCATTGGTGGTCAAAAAAATCCTTCTATCACCAATCCAATAAATTATTCTTTCGACGGTCGCCAAAAACCTTTCATCAACAGTCGTCAAAATCCTTCTTTCAACAGTCATTGAAAACCTTTCATCAATGGTCACCAAAATATTTATATTAGCGGTCTGACAAATTCTTCTTTCAAAGATCACCAAAAACCTTTCATCAACAGTTTCCAAAATACTTCTATCGACAATTGCAAAAATTCTTCTTTCAGCAGTTATCAAAAACCTTTCATCAATGAACTTGAAAGTTCTTAGAAATTTTTTTGGACCAAATTCCCAATGGTTCTGGACCGTTGATCTCAAGATCAAATACGATCCCGACCATCGATTCACCAAACTTTCCCAAAATTCATTGAAACCTTAATTCTTCTTTCGTGACTTCAAATTTTCTTCATTGGGGAACTTAAAAATTCTTTTTGACTTCGTCATTTTTCACCAAAACTTGAAATTTTTCAGTGAACCAAGAAATTGTCTTCGATGAACTTAAAGTTTTTAAACTGGCCTGGGGTGAATCTCAGTCATTCATCTTAATATCTAAGTGATTTGGATCGTTGATTCTCCAAACTTTAAAATCACCATGAAAACATGAAATTCGACCTCCCAGGCCAATTTTTAACTCTGCAACTTGTAAATCTATGCGATTAATCATCCCTTTCATGATTTTGAGGGAAATTCAACATGAATTTTCTTAGAAATTTTGAGATTTCACTTTGATTTTACCATTTTCCCCAAATTTAATGAAAAATAAAAATATGAAACCACAAATTTATCAAATTTGTGTTGATCTTTGGCCCATATGGGTCTAGAGTTGAACCAAAAGCTTTGATACTAATTGGTAACATACCCAACACCCTTGCCTATCGGACCACGTTACTACTAAATTGACTAACATATCGATTCAAATGAAAAATTTATATACACAACATTGTTAATGAATACAGCTATAGGAGACATCCTCCAGCTTACAACCTATGAGATGTGGAATATAGCATCTATGTGAAGTCTTACCCTCATCTTACAAACATGAAAGAAAGCCCCTAATAAAGGGTTTGTGGTTCCAGCCTGGGACAAAGGATAGGAATGTATATGGCCTACTCCATGATGTGAGAGAGAAGAAGTCCAGATGATTATCCGATGTAAGAGCGATCTATTGAGTTAGGGAAACCTCGAAAAGCGATGGACACATCATCATGAGAATAAGAACAAAGATGATGTGATGGCCTCCTCTGAACAACAACAGAGTTGATGTGAAGCCTCTAGATGATTTTCCTACTTGGTGGCAGTGGGAAAGAAGATCTGTAGAGAAAACGTGACTATGGATGAGCATAAGTGCATGTGTGAGGACCTAGCTCATCTGTGTAATACAATGACTCAGGTCTATGGCATCCCTATGGATGTGGCCCCTAGTGGATGAGCACTAGTGGGTGTATCAGATCCTTTTCTATATATTGTTTAAGAATCATACCTACCTATAACCCTAGTTATTGTGTAAAGGGTATAGGTCGGCCCTATCTTATTGTGTCTAAAGATAAACTGTAAAAAGATAATTAATATTAATAGTAATAGTAATATTAATATTAATTATGCCCCGGATGGGGTGACACGTAGCTACAGGGAGACAGGTGGATCCGCACCCAGCCCTGGCATAAATGCCGATGGCTGCCACCCACGCGCATGACATAACGATGGGGGATGACCATCGCTGCAGTTTAAGGGTGGAGGGACCTTTCCCTCGAGCGACAAGGTACGAGTTTAATGGTTTAGTAATGGCGATGGTTAATTGCGAGAGGATGGCCTCGGCTCCGGTTCATTCCGTTTACAACTTGCTCGGTAAGCACAGGTCTGCACCTACCAAGGCCTTGTTCATAGCCCAAGGGCTCTGGTGTTTGGCATTGACCGCGCATTTGGCATTCTGGGCTCGATTACTCTGGTGTTTTTATTTCTTGTTGCATTCAACGCGTCTGGGCTCGATTGCACGCAATTCATCCCTGCAACTGTTCTTCGTCTCTCACCAGCAATTGCCTTGCGCCCTCTCCATGGCTCGAAAAAGAGGTAAGCCCCGACGTGGATCGGCCTGGGAGGCGCATAAGGCGCAATGGCTTCGTAAGGAACAACTTGAAAGGGCCCTGGCTCTTGCTACATCAATTCTCTGGAAGAAATCCCGAGCAGAGAAACGGGCTCGGCTAGCCACCATTGTTGAGTCTGGTGCTGGATGCAGCCGGGATGTCAAGGAAAAAATGTCGGGAGCAAGGCAGGAGAAAGCGTCGGAAGCGAGGTAGAAGGAGGGAATCGAGGAGGAGTTTCCCCCCTGCATTGTGGAGGAACTCCCGTATACGGAGGACCTGATGACTATGGAGTTCACCCGAGTGGTAACCAAGAGGGAGGACTGCAAGCCCATTCTGGCACTAGTCGATTACATCCCCGGTTGTCTCGTGGAGGAAATACCTTGGCCTGGTAACGACAATTGTAGTTGCCATAATGCGAGCACGAAGGTTGCAGAAGGGGCAGTGGAACAGTGGCTGTTAGATGCGGGTTCTGGAGCGACGGTGGATGAGGGTGGTAGCGTGCATGGCTCACTCATCTGGGATGAACACCTAGCTCTCATCTTCGACCTCCGTGGACACTTGGCGGATCTGGAGTATCGGGCCCTCTGCATGGGTCAGAGAATGGACATGCTACTCGATGCATTCTCCAACGCACAAACCAAACAGAAATGTCCACTCTGCTCGCAAGATTATTCCATCCTGGCTGGGACCACGCGGCAGACGGGCGAGGATGACAGGTCACCAGACACCTAGGTTTTTATATTCTCTTGGTTTTTAGTTTTTATGTTACTGTTTTATATGAACTTAGACCAAAGGCATCTGTCCTGGTTTCCTCCGGGCAGGACAGATGCCACTCTGTCTTTATGTTTTATAATGCTATTGCTACTTACTCCCTATACTTGCTGGTTTCCGAAAATCAGCAGCATTTTGGGTGATACTCTTTTGTATAACTCTGTACAATTTTTTTTTGTCTATCTAATATAGCAGGATCCACACTTTTTTATTTAAAAAAAAAAAATATTAATATTAATTATTATAATAATAAATAATTGATATGTCTAAGTGAGTTTGGCCCTATTTTTCCATTATACACTTTAGTTGATAGGATAATTCTAATATAAGTAAGATGGAATCTTTCATTTGTAGACACACACTCACAAACAAGTTTTGGAAATTTCAGCAATCACACTTCTTGGTCAAAGTTGTGCACCTCTCTTGGGCGTTAGGGTTTCTAGGTTTTGTGCACCCTCTTGTGTGCAAGGATATTCTTGTTGGTAAAGGTATTTCTCTTGAATATTATAGCAAAGGATTTGGCTGGTTTTTCTCCCTTATTTGAGAAGGGTTTCCCAGGATATATCTTGTGTTCTTGTGCATGGTGTTTCTTCTTGTGATCTTGGTTGTTGCAACATTTATGGTTATTGTTAATTGTTAAAATGGAATGAACTTCATGTTTAACCTAATTCTATGAAAACTTAACATGGTATCAGAGTGTAGGTCTTGAAAGAACCCATTGCACAAGCATTCTTCATAAGAAAAAGGAAAAACATCATTGTTGTCGTACAAGAAAATTAGGTCTTTTTATTGAAGAAGATTTTCATCCTCAAAACCATCTAGAAAAGTGTGCCCTAACCCAAGGAACTCTTTGGCACCTTCAGCACATGTTTTCAGTGGGTAGATATCCCGGAAAGTGAAACCCTAGTTTTCACAAAGTACCATAAGTACCAGAAAACCAGAAGTACTAGAAAAACAGAAGCACCAGTCCCGAAATCCACTAGTCAATTTTGAGGGGGTGAAAATTGGATTTTCATAAAGCTGACTGGACCAGCTTACTCACCTCATATCAGTGCATCTATCCCCGGCATCAAAATTTCAAAATTTGAAGTTTGAAAAATTAGGGTTTCCTCATAAAACCCTAAGTTGAAGTTGAAGTTTCAGTTACAGTTTTAGAATCAGTTGCAGTATCAGTTGAAGTATCAGTTGTTTCACCAGTTGCAGTCACCCTTGAAGTCTTTTAAGAGTTGGTAAATATTATTGTTTCTACCAGATGGTGTCACTACCTGCAAATGCTATCAGAGGTATGTACTCACATATGTTTAAATTGATAAGCTTTAAAGGGTATTTGCAGGAGAAGGGATCTCTTTCCATAGATCCAGAAGGATATCAAGATCCAACACATTCATAAGAATAATGCAACCCAGGTTTGATTATTCTGATATCGATCTACTTGTTATGACATTATTTTGATCTAGATTGTGTGTTGAAGCTATGACCTTCATACTAACCTTGGTCAAAATTAAATTCAAAGTATTAGATGGATTAAAGTTGAGATCATTCTCTAACCTAACCTTCTGTCAAGATAGCATATTGTCATAGTACAAAAGACAGGTTGAAGAAAGCACTTATCATCTTGAGTGAACAAGACTTGGAAGAAAAGAAACACATTGTAAGTGAAGACTCCAGGTTTGATTGTTGTAATTGTCATTCCTCTAACCTATATTTCTAATTTTTTCTACATTACAAGTAGGTGTTGTAGTTGTGATAACAATCCTTAAATTGTTTTGATTCTATAGATGTACTCATTATTTTCCTTTAGGAGATATTCTTGTTTTGGTTCCTCTTGTTTTCTTGTTCCAAACAAGTCAAGAACAAAGGAAGATGCTTATCCTTCAGAGGGACACATTGACTCAGGGGGAGACACAACTATTTGAGAAAGAAGAAGAATAGAACCATCCTTGAGACAATCAATGTAATAATGCATGATCAAAATATTTCTATGATTTCATGGACAGAAGCATGCAGATGCATTATATGTTTAGAACAAGAGTCTTCACCAGAATAGAAGCCTTCACCAGAGCGAAGCCTGAAATTAAACACTTCAGGTTATTTGGATGCCCAGTATACTTTCATCCAAAGAGAAGAAGTCCAAGCTAGATCCTTTAGAAAGAAAGGATATAGTGAGTCTTCAAAGACATTCCAGATCGACATCTCTGGTCAGAGACAAATTGAGACAAGAAGAAACGTTGTCCTTGAAGAAGATATAGTCCTTCAAAGATCTAGAGAATCTCATATGGAGATTGATAGTAAGACTATACCTTCTCCCCCAACAAAAGTTCAGAGAGAGAAAGACATTATTCCAATTGATCCAATTGCTTCAGTTGATATGTTCAGAGATATTGCAGTAGGGCATAAAAGGCCTACCTAAACTCACTCTGCAAGAGGCAGAGAAACATACAAACCTCTCAAGGCACATTCCGAGAAAGCAAAAAGAGATTTTTTGAGCTATCCTTCAATCATGAGCCACTTCATTCATGCTGAGACTCCTTGTATTATAAAAGCAATAAGAGAACTGGTATGACAAGATGTCATAATAGAAGAATAGCAGTACATATTAAAGTATGGTGCATAAGATATTATTCAGGAGCTAGAAAGGGAAGTTTGTGGTAACTTCCAAGTGGATCTATAAGATCAAGCATGCAGCTAATGGAAGTGTCGAGAAATTCAAAAACGAGATCTATAACCAGAAGTTTCTCATAAATAGAGGGAGTTGGATATGAAGAGACACTTGACCCGGTGACCCTGATACACTTCCATCTGTACTACCTTCCATGAGTTGGAAACTATATCAGATAGACAGATTCTTGATGAGTTTGGATTTCAACAAAAGTATTGCTTATTCAAACCTATATTATTACAGTCTTGATAACAAGAGCTTGATTTTGATGAATTATTCAGAAATCTTGGTTGTTGAAAACAAGCAAGCATTGACTTCTAATTTAAATAAAGGATCTGAGTACGATACACTACTTCTTGGGACAAGAAGTATGACAGAATGAAAATCCACCATGATGGATTTAAAGAAGAATATTGATGATGATTCAGACAAGACTAATCCATAGTTGATTGGATCACTGATGTATCCGGTTAACACTAGACTTGATTCATGACATGCAGTGAATGTGATGATTCAACCAAGACAGAATCACTAGGAAACAACAAAACATGTATTATGACACAGTTGGATATGATCTGAGATATGCCTTCAGTGTGAACTTGAGTTTGCAGAATATGCCGATTCAGATTGAGCAGAAAGTACAGTGGATCGAAAGAGAACATCCGGTTGATGTTCTACCTTGAAGTCTTCCAGGGTTTCCTGACATAGCAGGAAACAAAACTATGTGGCCTTGAGTGCACCAGAGACAGATTATATACAACAGTAAGTGTGCTAAGCAATGTGTACGAAGCAATGTGGCTTCACAAACTACTGACAGATTTACCTGACCATGATATGGATCCTATGATGATGACAGAGATCCACATGTAAATATCGGAGTTTCTTGATGAATAAAAAACACGACGAGATGAAATACTTTCATATCAGAGATATGATACAGAAGAAATATTGTATACTTGCAGTACCTTCCTACACCTGAGCAGACTGCAAACATTTTATTTGGTGAAGAAATCCTTCCAAGTTAAGAGGGAGTATGGATGACCATTGGCCAAAAAAAAACTTAGAGTACATCGGTATGAGACTTGGCTTGATGGAGAATGCCTCCCTAGCTGAGAGGGAGTGTTAATGAATAAATATATAGGATGCATCCTCCATCTTACAACATGTGAGATGTGGAATATAACAGTTATGTGAAGTCTTACCCGCATCTTACAAACCTGAGAGAAAGCCCCTAATAAAGGGTTCATGGTTCCATCCTGGGACAAAGGCTAGGAATGTATATGGCCACCTCCATGATGTGAGAGAGAAGAAATCTAAATGATTATCTGATGTAAGAGCAATCTGTTGAGTTAAGGAAATCCCGAAAACCGTTGGGCACATCATCATGAGAATAAGAATAAAGATGATGTGATGGCCTCCTCTGAACAACAATAGAGTTGATGTGAAGACTCCAGATGATTCTTCTACTTGGTGGCAGTGGGAAAGAAGATCTGTAGAGAAGATGTGACTATGGATGAGCATAAGTGCACATGTGAGGACCTAGCTCATCTTTGTAATGAGGTGACTCATTTCTATGGCATCCCTATGGATGTGGCCCCTAGTGAATGAGCACTAGTGGGTGTATCAAATCCTTTGCTATATATTGTTCAAGAGTCAGAGCTACCATTAACCCTAGTTATTGTGTAAAGGGTATGTTAAGTACCTATACTAGATCTTCAAATATACTTCAATAAGACCAAGAATAAACCATAAACCATTCACCAAATATTGAACACAAGAAATAGAGAAAACCCTTGAGGTAGGGTAACACCATATATTATTCCTTAAGGAAGGAATGCACTCCTCAAGCAATCCTTTCTTGTACAATCACAATATTCTTCACTCTTCTTCATTACATTGCTTACACTTCTTTATATAGATCTCTCTATCTACTAGGAACCTTCTAGAGAGCCTTCTCACATTTATTACATCCAGCTACCATAGTGGGCCTTTATTAATATAGTGGACCTAGTCCACCTTACATTTAATGACCACATTCTCATATATTAAATGACTTCCACTAATAACACATAAATACATCCCCATTGGGTACCTCCCTAGGTACCCCATATTACCTCCCTAGGTATACTACATTCTATTCGCCTTCACATGTTTCGTCCTCGAAACATGAGAATAAACCATACAATATGACCAGCTAAGCAATGTAGCCAACTGGTACCAAGTTTGACCATCCATCCATCCCAATGGAAGTCGAACATGATGTTTATCTATTGCCTTACCACCCTGATCTTGCTCTGTATCATGTCGGGGTTGCCATGGGATCGTTTCTATATCTTGATCTCTTACCATAGTGTCGGTAGTCCTCCATGCACCTCTTGATCGGTTTCCTGTCTGGTGCCCTGTTGGTGCATAAATGTGTTGATGCACACGCCCTTGCCTTGATGATTGTTGTGTCTCTATATGATGTGGATGGCGATATACAACAACTGTAGGAATTTTTTCTTTTTACTTCAAATCTGCAATACTTTGTTCCTTTGAGTCAATGACCTCCTTAACTTCATGATTATGTCCTTCTTGTAGTTTTTCTTCATCTCCTTCTGTAGACTCTGCGTCTGATTCAACTTCAGAATCGGAAATAATTTCTTTGCTAGCTTCCATGGGCCCATATTTCGTACTGAGAGACACATCCTACAATGTGATTTTCTTTTTCTTATACCACAACTTCAAAAACTTCTTTTTCACATTAATATTAATGGTACCCACTAATTCTATCCAAGGATATCCCAAAACAATATCCACTTCATCCATATCCATAGCGTAAAAATATGAATGCAACACATTTTTATCAATGGTAATATTCAAATATTTAAAAATTCGAACATTTTCACCTTCAACCTGTGTTCTTTGAATATTCTTTACTGGAACTTGCAATCTATTAACCAACTTAACATTGATAAAATTATGCATGCAACTAGGGTTAATAGAAACAATGATATTTATTTATGAATACAACCATGAACCTATAATATAGATTTGTCACATGAAAATAAACTCTTGGTTCTCTCT
>ML796918.1:584769-600882 GCA_009831015.1 Picea engelmannii | reverse complement strand
ATTAGTAAATAAGGCTTATATAACAATGTGAACAAGTCTAATTTAAGAATACTTAATAGAATTTTTTGCTTCTAGAAAGATCTTCCTCTAGAATGTTCTTTAGAAGATAGAATTAGTATAAATAGAAGTATAAGGAATGAGAAAGTATTGAGAAGTATTTTTTAATTAAGATCTTCTCTGCTAGAGGTATCCCCTCAAAGAGGAAAGTGAACATGGTTTTCTATCAATAAAGGTATCATTTATGGTGATATTGTTCTCTATATTTGGTTGTTTCCGTTGGTATTCTTCATAATAGTTCTTCTTATGTCTTGCAAAATACATCTATTAACTTACACAATCCAGATCAAGTAAACACATTTTTCCATATTTGTGATCTAGGGTCCCTTTTCCTCCTTTGAAGATTTCAAAAATTCTCAAAAAGTGTTCGGGAATAGTGGGTTTTATCTTATTTTTGCATCCCCATTCCAAAATACTTGGAATTTGGCCAAAATATCCACTGAATATTTTCATGTCTACATTTTGGACTCGCTAATAGGACCTCTATCAAAGACTTCCACATTGTTCCTTAAAACCCAGTAATTATCACTTTCTGGAAAATTTAAGTCAAAATTTCTAGTGGCCTTCATTAACACTCTTGTATCCTTCCTCATTGTGGACATACCCTTTAAATTTCATTTGATTCTGAGTTTTTATGCTCATGTTATGGCCAAAAAAAGCATTTGGCCTCAGACGTTTTTTTTAAATACTATCATCTTACTAACATGGTAATCTAGCTAACATAGCATGGCACATGGCTACTGATTTCCACCTGTTATCCTCTAATATTCCTATGTTACCATCCTTAGTTCCCTTCATCAGCAATAAACTTATTTCTTCCATTGAAGACCCAAATGTTTATCATATTGGTAGTAGCCAAAATCCTTCTATTGATAGTTGCCAAAAACCTTTCATCGACAATCACCAAAATTCTTCTATCAACGATCACCAAAAACATTTCACCAATGGTCACAAAAATACTTCTATTGTTGGTCGCCAAAAACCTTTCCTCAACAATCGCGAAAATACATCTATCAATGGTACAATAAATTATTCTTTTGGTAGTCACCAAAAAAATTTCATTGGTGATTGCCAAAATTATTCTATTGGCGATCACCAAAAAAATTTCATTGACAGTTTCCAAAATCCTTCTATCGATGATCACCAAAAATGTTTCATTGGTGGTCAAAAAAATCCTTCTATCACCAATCCAATAAATTATTCTTTCGACGGTCGCCAAAAACCTTTCATCAACAGTCGTCAAAATCCTTCTTTCAACAGTCATTGAAAACCTTTCATCAATGGTCACCAAAATATTTATATTAGCGGTCTGACAAATTCTTCTTTCAAAGATCACCAAAAACCTTTCATCAACAGTTTCCAAAATACTTCTATCGACAATTGCAAAAATTCTTCTTTCAGCAGTTATCAAAAACCTTTCATCAATGAACTTGAAAGTTCTTAGAAATTTTTTTGGACCAAATTCCCAATGGTTCTGGACCGTTGATCTCAAGATCAAATACGATCCCGACCATCGATTCACCAAACTTTCCCAAAATTCATTGAAACCTTAATTCTTCTTTCGTGACTTCAAATTTTCTTCATTGGGGAACTTAAAAATTCTTTTTGACTTCGTCATTTTTCACCAAAACTTGAAATTTTTCAGTGAACCAAGAAATTGTCTTCGATGAACTTAAAGTTTTTAAACTGGCCTGGGGTGAATCTCAGTCATTCATCTTAATATCTAAGTGATTTGGATCGTTGATTCTCCAAACTTTAAAATCACCATGAAAACATGAAATTCGACCTCCCAGGCCAATTTTTAACTCTGCAACTTGTAAATCTATGCGATTAATCATCCCTTTCATGATTTTGAGGGAAATTCAACATGAATTTTCTTAGAAATTTTGAGATTTCACTTTGATTTTACCATTTTCCCCAAATTTAATGAAAAATAAAAATATGAAACCACAAATTTATCAAATTTGTGTTGATCTTTGGCCCATATGGGTCTAGAGTTGAACCAAAAGCTTTGATACTAATTGGTAACATACCCAACACCCTTGCCTATCGGACCACGTTACTACTAAATTGACTAACATATCGATTCAAATGAAAAATTTATATACACAACATTGTTAATGAATACAGCTATAGGAGACATCCTCCAGCTTACAACCTATGAGATGTGGAATATAGCATCTATGTGAAGTCTTACCCTCATCTTACAAACATGAAAGAAAGCCCCTAATAAAGGGTTTGTGGTTCCAGCCTGGGACAAAGGATAGGAATGTATATGGCCTACTCCATGATGTGAGAGAGAAGAAGTCCAGATGATTATCCGATGTAAGAGCGATCTATTGAGTTAGGGAAACCTCGAAAAGCGATGGACACATCATCATGAGAATAAGAACAAAGATGATGTGATGGCCTCCTCTGAACAACAACAGAGTTGATGTGAAGCCTCTAGATGATTTTCCTACTTGGTGGCAGTGGGAAAGAAGATCTGTAGAGAAAACGTGACTATGGATGAGCATAAGTGCATGTGTGAGGACCTAGCTCATCTGTGTAATACAATGACTCAGGTCTATGGCATCCCTATGGATGTGGCCCCTAGTGGATGAGCACTAGTGGGTGTATCAGATCCTTTTCTATATATTGTTTAAGAATCATACCTACCTATAACCCTAGTTATTGTGTAAAGGGTATAGGTCGGCCCTATCTTATTGTGTCTAAAGATAAACTGTAAAAAGATAATTAATATTAATAGTAATAGTAATATTAATATTAATTATGCCCCGGATGGGGTGACACGTAGCTACAGGGAGACAGGTGGATCCGCACCCAGCCCTGGCATAAATGCCGATGGCTGCCACCCACGCGCATGACATAACGATGGGGGATGACCATCGCTGCAGTTTAAGGGTGGAGGGACCTTTCCCTCGAGCGACAAGGTACGAGTTTAATGGTTTAGTAATGGCGATGGTTAATTGCGAGAGGATGGCCTCGGCTCCGGTTCATTCCGTTTACAACTTGCTCGGTAAGCACAGGTCTGCACCTACCAAGGCCTTGTTCATAGCCCAAGGGCTCTGGTGTTTGGCATTGACCGCGCATTTGGCATTCTGGGCTCGATTACTCTGGTGTTTTTATTTCTTGTTGCATTCAACGCGTCTGGGCTCGATTGCACGCAATTCATCCCTGCAACTGTTCTTCGTCTCTCACCAGCAATTGCCTTGCGCCCTCTCCATGGCTCGAAAAAGAGGTAAGCCCCGACGTGGATCGGCCTGGGAGGCGCATAAGGCGCAATGGCTTCGTAAGGAACAACTTGAAAGGGCCCTGGCTCTTGCTACATCAATTCTCTGGAAGAAATCCCGAGCAGAGAAACGGGCTCGGCTAGCCACCATTGTTGAGTCTGGTGCTGGATGCAGCCGGGATGTCAAGGAAAAAATGTCGGGAGCAAGGCAGGAGAAAGCGTCGGAAGCGAGGTAGAAGGAGGGAATCGAGGAGGAGTTTCCCCCCTGCATTGTGGAGGAACTCCCGTATACGGAGGACCTGATGACTATGGAGTTCACCCGAGTGGTAACCAAGAGGGAGGACTGCAAGCCCATTCTGGCACTAGTCGATTACATCCCCGGTTGTCTCGTGGAGGAAATACCTTGGCCTGGTAACGACAATTGTAGTTGCCATAATGCGAGCACGAAGGTTGCAGAAGGGGCAGTGGAACAGTGGCTGTTAGATGCGGGTTCTGGAGCGACGGTGGATGAGGGTGGTAGCGTGCATGGCTCACTCATCTGGGATGAACACCTAGCTCTCATCTTCGACCTCCGTGGACACTTGGCGGATCTGGAGTATCGGGCCCTCTGCATGGGTCAGAGAATGGACATGCTACTCGATGCATTCTCCAATGCACAAACCAAACAGAAATGTCCACTCTGCTCGCAAGCTTATGCCATCCTGGCTGGGACCACGCGGCAGACGGGTGAGGATGACAGGTCACCAAACACCTAGGTTTTTATATTCTCTTGGTTTTTAGTTTTAATGTTACTGTTTTATATGAACTTAGACCAAAGGCATCTGTCCTGGTTTCCTCCGGGCAGGACAGATGCCACTCTGTCTTTATGTTTTATAATGCTATTGCTACTTACTCCCTATACTTGCTGGTTTCCGAAAATCAGCAGCATTTTGGGTGATACTCTTTTGTATAACTCTGTACAATTTTTTTTTGTCTATCTAATATAGCAGGATCCACACTTTTTTATTTAAAAAAAAAAAATATTAATATTAATTATTATAATAATAAATAATTGATATGTCTAAGTGAGTTTGGCCCTATTTTTCCATTATACACTTTAGTTGATAGGATAATTCTAATATAAGTAAGATGGAATCTTTCATTTGTAGACACACACTCACAAACAAGTTTTGGAAATTTCAGCAATCACACTTCTTGGTCAAAGTTGTGCACCTCTCTTGGGCGTTAGGGTTTCTAGGTTTTGTGCACCCTCTTGTGTGCAAGGATATTCTTGTTGGTAAAGGTATTTCTCTTGAATATTATAGCAAAGGATTTGGCTGGTTTTTCTCCCTTATTTGAGAAGGGTTTCCCAGGATATATCTTGTGTTCTTGTGCATGGTGTTTCTTCTTGTGATCTTGGTTGTTGCAACATTTATGGTTATTGTTAATTGTTAAAATGGAATGAACTTCATGTTTAACCTAATTCTATGAAAACTTAACATGGTATCAGAGTGTAGGTCTTGAAAGAACCCATTGCACAAGCATTCTTCATAAGAAAAAGGAAAAACATCATTGTTGTCGTACAAGAAAATTAGGTCTTTTTATTGAAGAAGATTTTCATCCTCAAAACCATCTAGAAAAGTGTGCCCTAACCCAAGGAACTCTTTGGCACCTTCAGCACATGTTTTCAGTGGGTAGATATCCCGGAAAGTGAAACCCTAGTTTTCACAAAGTACCATAAGTACCAGAAAACCAGAAGTACTAGAAAAACAGAAGCACCAGTCCCGAAATCCACTAGTCAATTTTGAGGGGGTGAAAATTGGATTTTCATAAAGCTGACTGGACCAGCTTACTCACCTCATATCAGTGCATCTATCCCCGGCATCAAAATTTCAAAATTTGAAGTTTGAAAAATTAGGGTTTCCTCATAAAACCCTAAGTTGAAGTTGAAGTTTCAGTTACAGTTTTAGAATCAGTTGCAGTATCAGTTGAAGTATCAGTTGTTTCACCAGTTGCAGTCACCCTTGAAGTCTTTTAAGAGTTGGTAAATATTATTGTTTCTACCAGATGGTGTCACTACCTGCAAATGCTATCAGAGGTATGTACTCACATATGTTTAAATTGATAAGCTTTAAAGGGTATTTGCAGGAGAAGGGATCTCTTTCCATAGATCCAGAAGGATATCAAGATCCAACACATTCATAAGAATAATGCAACCCAGGTTTGATTATTCTGATATCGATCTACTTGTTATGACATTATTTTGATCTAGATTGTGTGTTGAAGCTATGACCTTCATACTAACCTTGGTCAAAATTAAATTCAAAGTATTAGATGGATTAAAGTTGAGATCATTCTCTAACCTAACCTTCTGTCAAGATAGCATATTGTCATAGTACAAAAGACAGGTTGAAGAAAGCACTTATCATCTTGAGTGAACAAGACTTGGAAGAAAAGAAACACATTGTAAGTGAAGACTCCAGGTTTGATTGTTGTAATTGTCATTCCTCTAACCTATATTTCTAATTTTTTCTACATTACAAGTAGGTGTTGTAGTTGTGATAACAATCCTTAAATTGTTTTGATTCTATAGATGTACTCATTATTTTCCTTTAGGAGATATTCTTGTTTTGGTTCCTCTTGTTTTCTTGTTCCAAACAAGTCAAGAACAAAGGAAGATGCTTATCCTTCAGAGGGACACATTGACTCAGGGGGAGACACAACTATTTGAGAAAGAAGAAGAATAGAACCATCCTTGAGACAATCAATGTAATAATGCATGATCAAAATATTTCTATGATTTCATGGACAGAAGCATGCAGATGCATTATATGTTTAGAACAAGAGTCTTCACCAGAATAGAAGCCTTCACCAGAGCGAAGCCTGAAATTAAACACTTCAGGTTATTTGGATGCCCAGTATACTTTCATCCAAAGAGAAGAAGTCCAAGCTAGATCCTTTAGAAAGAAAGGATATAGTGAGTCTTCAAAGACATTCCAGATCGACATCTCTGGTCAGAGACAAATTGAGACAAGAAGAAACGTTGTCCTTGAAGAAGATATAGTCCTTCAAAGATCTAGAGAATCTCATATGGAGATTGATAGTAAGACTATACCTTCTCCCCCAACAAAAGTTCAGAGAGAGAAAGACATTATTCCAATTGATCCAATTGCTTCAGTTGATATGTTCAGAGATATTGCAGTAGGGCATAAAAGGCCTACCTAAACTCACTCTGCAAGAGGCAGAGAAACATACAAACCTCTCAAGGCACATTCCGAGAAAGCAAAAAGAGATTTTTTGAGCTATCCTTCAATCATGAGCCACTTCATTCATGCTGAGACTCCTTGTATTATAAAAGCAATAAGAGAACTGGTATGACAAGATGTCATAATAGAAGAATAGCAGTACATATTAAAGTATGGTGCATAAGATATTATTCAGGAGCTAGAAAGGGAAGTTTGTGGTAACTTCCAAGTGGATCTATAAGATCAAGCATGCAGCTAATGGAAGTGTCGAGAAATTCAAAAACGAGATCTATAACCAGAAGTTTCTCATAAATAGAGGGAGTTGGATATGAAGAGACACTTGACCCGGTGACCCTGATACACTTCCATCTGTACTACCTTCCATGAGTTGGAAACTATATCAGATAGACAGATTCTTGATGAGTTTGGATTTCAACAAAAGTATTGCTTATTCAAACCTATATTATTACAGTCTTGATAACAAGAGCTTGATTTTGATGAATTATTCAGAAATCTTGGTTGTTGAAAACAAGCAAGCATTGACTTCTAATTTAAATAAAGGATCTGAGTACGATACACTACTTCTTGGGACAAGAAGTATGACAGAATGAAAATCCACCATGATGGATTTAAAGAAGAATATTGATGATGATTCAGACAAGACTAATCCATAGTTGATTGGATCACTGATGTATCCGGTTAACACTAGACTTGATTCATGACATGCAGTGAATGTGATGATTCAACCAAGACAGAATCACTAGGAAACAACAAAACATGTATTATGACACAGTTGGATATGATCTGAGATATGCCTTCAGTGTGAACTTGAGTTTGCAGAATATGCCGATTCAGATTGAGCAGAAAGTACAGTGGATCGAAAGAGAACATCCGGTTGATGTTCTACCTTGAAGTCTTCCAGGGTTTCCTGACATAGCAGGAAACAAAACTATGTGGCCTTGAGTGCACCAGAGACAGATTATATACAACAGTAAGTGTGCTAAGCAATGTGTACGAAGCAATGTGGCTTCACAAACTACTGACAGATTTACCTGACCATGATATGGATCCTATGATGATGACAGAGATCCACATGTAAATATCGGAGTTTCTTGATGAATAAAAAACACGACGAGATGAAATACTTTCATATCAGAGATATGATACAGAAGAAATATTGTATACTTGCAGTACCTTCCTACACCTGAGCAGACTGCAAACATTTTATTTGGTGAAGAAATCCTTCCAAGTTAAGAGGGAGTATGGATGACCATTGGCCAAAAAAAAACTTAGAGTACATCGGTATGAGACTTGGCTTGATGGAGAATGCCTCCCTAGCTGAGAGGGAGTGTTAATGAATAAATATATAGGATGCATCCTCCATCTTACAACATGTGAGATGTGGAATATAACAGTTATGTGAAGTCTTACCCGCATCTTACAAACCTGAGAGAAAGCCCCTAATAAAGGGTTCATGGTTCCATCCTGGGACAAAGGCTAGGAATGTATATGGCCACCTCCATGATGTGAGAGAGAAGAAATCTAAATGATTATCTGATGTAAGAGCAATCTGTTGAGTTAAGGAAATCCCGAAAACCGTTGGGCACATCATCATGAGAATAAGAATAAAGATGATGTGATGGCCTCCTCTGAACAACAATAGAGTTGATGTGAAGACTCCAGATGATTCTTCTACTTGGTGGCAGTGGGAAAGAAGATCTGTAGAGAAGATGTGACTATGGATGAGCATAAGTGCACATGTGAGGACCTAGCTCATCTTTGTAATGAGGTGACTCATTTCTATGGCATCCCTATGGATGTGGCCCCTAGTGAATGAGCACTAGTGGGTGTATCAAATCCTTTGCTATATATTGTTCAAGAGTCAGAGCTACCATTAACCCTAGTTATTGTGTAAAGGGTATGTTAAGTACCTATACTAGATCTTCAAATATACTTCAATAAGACCAAGAATAAACCATAAACCATTCACCAAATATTGAACACAAGAAATAGAGAAAACCCTTGAGGTAGGGTAACACCATATATTATTCCTTAAGGAAGGAATGCACTCCTCAAGCAATCCTTTCTTGTACAATCACAATATTCTTCACTCTTCTTCATTACATTGCTTACACTTCTTTATATAGATCTCTCTATCTACTAGGAACCTTCTAGAGAGCCTTCTCACATTTATTACATCCAGCTACCATAGTGGGCCTTTATTAATATAGTGGACCTAGTCCACCTTACATTTAATGACCACATTCTCATATATTAAATGACTTCCACTAATAACACATAAATACATCCCCATTGGGTACCTCCCTAGGTACCCCATATTACCTCCCTAGGTATACTACATTCTATTCGCCTTCACATGTTTCGTCCTCGAAACATGAGAATAAACCATACAATATGACCAGCTAAGCAATGTAGCCAACTGGTACCAAGTTTGACCATCCATCCATCCCAATGGAAGTCGAACATGATGTTTATCTATTGCCTTACCACCCTGATCTTGCTCTGTATCATGTCGGGGTTGCCATGGGATCGTTTCTATATCTTGATCTCTTACCATAGTGTCGGTAGTCCTCCATGCACCTCTTGATCGGTTTCCTGTCTGGTGCCCTGTTGGTGCATAAATGTGTTGATGCACACGCCCTTGCCTTGATGATTGTTGTGTCTCTATATGATGTGGATGGCGATATACAACAACTGTAGGAATTTTTTCTTTTTACTTCAAATCTGCAATACTTTGTTCCTTTGAGTCAATGACCTCCTTAACTTCATGATTATGTCCTTCTTGTAGTTTTTCTTCATCTCCTTCTGTAGACTCTGCGTCTGATTCAACTTCAGAATCGGAAATAATTTCTTTGCTAGCTTCCATGGGCCCATATTTCGTACTGAGAGACACATCCTACAATGTGATTTTCTTTTTCTTATACCACAACTTCAAAAACTTCTTTTTCACATTAATATTAATGGTACCCACTAATTCTATCCAAGGATATCCCAAAACAATATCCACTTCATCCATATCCATAGCGTAAAAATATGAATGCAACACATTTTTATCAATGGTAATATTCAAATATTTAAAAATTCGAACATTTTCACCTTCAACCTGTGTTCTTTGAATATTCTTTACTGGAACTTGCAATCTATTAACCAACTTAACATTGATAAAATTATGCATGCAACTAGGGTTAATAGAAACAATGATATTTATTTATGAATACAACCATGAACCTATAATATAGATTTGTCACATGAAAATAAACTCTTGGTTCTCTCTTTATCCTTATTTTTTCCATGAGACCACTTGTCTAACAATATTTTTTCAAATTCTCCATTGGAGAGTGTCATCATCTCCTTATAATCAAGCGTTTTCCACCAAATGGCAGCATCACCTTGCAATTTGAGATCTACCCAATGGGTCCAATTATCTTCCCATGCTAACTTTTTTTATTTAATGAATGCTTCAATACTAGGGCCATCACATTTACCTGTAAAATAAATCTTTCTATGAAAACCCCCAAAAATAGAACAATAAGTTATGACAAGAAATCACGGCGTTTTTCGAAAAAACCCTGAAAAACTGTTGAATTTAAAATTCTCATAACTTTACTTCCCAAACTCCATTTCGGATGAATTTTTTTTTTTAAATTGGGTATTTTTATGAGAGGAATACAAATTCCCAATTTTTTTTTTCCAAATTTATCTCATAAATCTTCAGATCTGAACCTGAAGTGCATCTCCCTCTTTCTCTTCCCTAGAAACAATTCTGCAAAAAGAGAAAAAAAATCTTCCCTTCTTTGGCCAAGGAAAGTGCTCTGATACCAATTGTTAAGTACCTCTACCAGATTTGAAAATATACTTCAATAAGACCAAGAATAATCCATAATCCATTCACAAAATACTGAACACAAGAAATAGAGAAAACACTTGAGGTAGGGTAACACCATATATTATTCTTTAAGGAAGGAATGCACTCCTCAATCAATCCTTGCTTGTACAATCACAATATTCTTCACTCTTCTTCATTACATTGCTTACACTTCTTTATATAGCTCTTTCTATCTCCTAGGAACCTTCTAGAGAGCCTTCTCAAATTTATTACAACTAACTACCATAGTGGGTCTTTATTAATATAGTGGACCTAGCCCACCTTACATTTAATGATCACATTCTCATATATTAAATGACTTCCACTACTAACACATAACTACATTCCCATTGGGTACCTCCCTAGTTATACTACAGGGTACAGGTCGTCCCTATCTTATTGTGTCTAAAGATAAACTGTAAAATGATAATTAATATTAATAGTAATAGTAATATTAATATTAATTATTATAATAATTAATAATTAATATGTCTAAGTGAGGTCGGCCCTATTGTGCTATTAGACACTTCAGTTGATAGGATAAGTCTAATATAAGTAAGATGAAATCTTTCATTTGTAGACACACACTCACAAGCAAGTTTTGGAAATTTCAGCAATCACACTTCTTGGTCAAAGTTACACACCTCTCTTGGGCACTAGGGTTTCTAACTTTTGTGCACCCTCTTGTGTGCTAGGATATTCTTGGTGGTAAAGGTCTTTCTCTTGAATATTATAGCAAAGGATTTGGCTGGGTTTTTCTCCCTTGTTTGAGAAGGGTTTCCCTGGATATATCTTGTGTTCTTGTGCATGGTGTTTCTTCTTGTGATCTTGGTTGCTGCAGAATTTATGGTTATGGTTAATTGTTAAAATGGAATGAACTTCATGTTTAACCTAATGCTATGAAAACTTAACAAGCATGACATACAAACACATGCAACTATCAATGATTTTAAAATTGTGAATGCATATGATTTACACACACAACAACATTCATACATACAAAATGCAGAGTAAATGAAACATTCAATCATAGCATTAAAACTATGAATAACTCAATGATCCAAACACTTATATTTTAAAAACATTTTACACAAATGGTTGCATACGATGGACATCCCACCCAACCATAGACTCTACTGCTCCAATTCTCTCAGCATCAAGTCACCACTGAGCTGGGGCTATGAATATACAAGGAAAATCATGCTCCTGTGGGTGTCTACAAACCACTCAAACAACCCAAATACCCACTAAAAATAGTGACGTGACTCCTACAACAATTTCAACTTCCTATCTCTCTTCCCCAATAGTGCGCACAACCCAAGGGATGAGAGTTTCTTCTCTACATCGCAATCCCTCTAACAATATACATCCCCTCCAGGGATCCAAAAAACACCAACGATGAATCTCTATATTGGGGGATCTAGGAAATCCATCTACAACAAGAGTGATCACACAACATTTACAAATGATCTTTGGGTGATTTATGTTAGTAAAAATTCTTGTCCTGGGCATAAGAGTATTCAAGTCTGCAAGTTGCGCGAGAAGCGCCCAAGCGCAGCACGAAAAAATCTCGTTTCAGGATTCCAAGCAAGTAAGCGGGAAAAATTATATTGTCGACAGTCCGGATTCATCCATAGGAGAAGATCGACAGTCGATGGGAAATCACGGTTAGCGGAGTTGCACCGAGAATAGCGCGATGGACAGCGCCCATATTGCATGCAGGAAAGGATAGTAGTCGTTCGTCCAAAGGACACGTGGCGCGAGATCTAGTCACGATGGCATTTCGACATTCAGGAGTTTAAAGGGTGAGGGTTCCATGTCGTTCTACATCTCGAAGCCCTGAACCTCGAAGCGCCAAAAGCACACAAACCCGGGCCCACAGTATCACCAAGTGAGTTCAGCACCGTCAGACCTAAGAGGGGCACGTGGCGCCCAATTAATCCATCTCGACGTTTCGCTCATCGCGACTATGATAAGAAAGGATCAACTCCTTCCTATTCACAAATGTCGAAAGCGCCTTTGAGAGTAAACGTAGGGTCATAGCCCGTGGTCACTTGGGAAATAAAAGAGTTGTGCAAGAGGGGCCAAAGGCGTCGGGTTTAGTCACAAAGGAGATCATGACGATCTTCAGGTTCCATATGATCCAATCTTGTTCATGGTTCTTGATTGGAGTAAATGAAGGTGAGAGGGGGTGGTTGAAACCTCTCCTCACTCATTAAGCATAAAGTATGGAGGATCTGGCAAGCTGTCTACCCGAGAAGGTCCTGTGTACCGATTTTTTCCAAAGACGCCATGTCGAGTCCTCGACTAGCCGAAGAGGTCCGCACACGCTAGCTCGGCATTTAATGGCTCAGCTACTCCCCTTGCAAGAGCCATGCACAGTTAAGATGGAGTCTGACGAAGAATATTCGTCTGAGTTTGACTGAAGGGACACCATGCCTTGGATGACTGAGCACGCCTCTGTTAGGCGAATTTTTCTGAGTATATAGACTCAGTCTTTGTATTGTGTAAAGGATCCATGGTTGAGCAAGGCTCCCGGTTGTAAAACTTTAATGAAGCACTGTTATTTTGGTTATGCATGGACTCTTGAGACTTCTTGCCTTATGAATGTCAGTTTCTTTCACGTCTTTGTCTATACTGTGTTAGAGCAGCTCAGAATTGGAGGATCCAGTCGAGTTGTAACTGTTATAGGATGATGTAGGTTGGATCACTATAACAGTTGCATTGTTTCTAATTGGTCCCTATGATTTTCTTAGCGTTGAACGACTTGGAATTGGAGGATCCAGTCAAGTCCCCCTTTTAGTTTCTCGAAGCCCTGAACCAAGAGGATCTTGCATTCATAGTTTTTCTTCTACAAACTACTGAAAGGCTTGTTGCCTGAGGTAGTTTGCTCACTCATCTCACCAAGTCTTCAACCTACTCATCTTTAAATCAACTCACTGAATGAAGTTAGATCAAGACCTCCTTTGTTCCTTACATATCAGACTCAGTTCCTGAGTTAGATTGATACCTTCCTAGTCTCTACCCATTTGATCACCCATAAAAACTATCGTGACATAAAACTGATGGGCATTGGGCTCTGCTCCTGTAAGCAGTTCAGGAGTGACTTCTGATGCTAACATTTCTGGCACTATTGTCGGGGACGAAGTTGAAAATTTTCCACGGGATTAAATGACATTGAGCCTCTGATTATGAAGGTGCATCAGGTATCAGAGCCCTTGAAGATTGCTACTGTGCACCTGGCGACTCCATTGTGACGACTCCACTATGGAGAACCTGCTGTGATAATTGTGGCTTTCAGAGGCAGACACACGCGGTCCCATCCACAGCTACCTCTATCTACACCTAAAATTGATCTGGAGGTGGTTCTAAGAAAAGGAAAGGCCTCTGAAGGAGAATCTTCCACTGTCGAACCAGGTAATCCGCCATCTCCTTCTGTAGGAACTCCATTTTATCCTCCTCAGTTTCTTAACAGACCTTTTTCTGAGGTTTCCTGTTTCCTGAATTTCGGGAGTGTTCCTGCTGAGTTTTCCCCTCCTGGTCTGGGATTGGAGGGAGAATTCCTTATCACTCCCCTCTCCTCTGAAGTTGTACTTTGGCATAGACCCAGGACCCCAGAAGAGTGCCCCATTTCTATCTTTACCACTCCTCCTCTTGTTACTGTTTCCACTTCTGCACAAAGAGAAGCATCTGCTAACTTAAGCCTGTTACCCTTCTCCCTAAATCCCCTATTGTTTCCCATTCCACTTAGAGACTCATTCCCAGTAGCCCCTTCATGAACCCCTTCTCTACCAAGTTCTCCTTCACTTAATATCCCTATGGTTGGCGGTAATCCCCCTCTAAATAGAATGGATTCCATAGTTGTTTCCAGATACACTCCCTTAATCCTACCCCATCCAATGAATCCTCTCCCTGCTAGAGATTACTTGAAGTATATGCCCAAGTTCACTGGGGAAGGGGACATAACTACGGAGGAGCACCTGGCTACTTTCTAAAGTTATGCAGATAACCTGAACATTGAAAATGAAGATGTCTAGATGAGAGTCTTTGTCCAGAACCTGGATGGTGAGGTGAGGAAGTGGTTTAGAGGATTGGCCCCCGTATCTATTGCTAGGATCGAAGCTCTGGATAGTGCTTTCCTGAGGCAGTGGGGAGATAGGAAGGATTTCATGTATTACATGACAGAGTTCAGGTCTTTGAAGAAGATGGAAGGAGAGTCTGTCTCTGACTTCTCCAAAAGATTCAATAAGATGTATAATAAAATTCCTGCTGAGATAAAACCCTCAGAAGCCTCGGCCAAGATTTCTTATGCTAGTGCGTTTGGTCTTGATTTGTGTCTTTTATTGAGAGAAAGACGAGCCACCTCCTTAGCTCAAATGCAAGATGCAGCCATAGAGGTGGAATCTAATGTATTAGCAGATAATAGACTGAGGAACAAGGCTGACGCAGATAGGAGAAAAGGAAGATCTGAAGCCTCAACTTCTAGCCCATCGGTGCCCCACCCTCAAGTGGATGAACTGACCAAGATGGTGAAGTCTCTGTCTGCAGAGATGGAGAGAATGAAGGTGGAGGGGAGGCAAGCATACAAGGGTCCTCAAAACACTGAAAACAAAGGAGGTTTCAGGAGGCCAAACAATGTTACTTCCTTGACTATGCAAAGAGAAAGGGGAAGAGACAGAGAAGACCAGAAAATTCAGGCCCCTTTTCAAAACAATTTTGTGGCTGAGGAGGAAGAAGGGGAAACAGATGAGCTTGATCCTGAAATCCATTGCTTCAGAGACACTCCTCCTTTTCCTCATCTCACTCAATCAACATACAAGGAGTCTCTCATGGACAGTCAGCTAAATGAACTGAGCAAGGGAGAAAAGGTTAGTGGCAACCAAGGCAGGTATGACCTGAGGTCCAAGAAAAAGATAGTAGCACCTGATGTCCCTGAGCGGCTCACTAGAACAGAGAAACCTGCTAATGAAGTAGCAGACAATCACAGAGGTAAGAAGACCCAACCCCTCTCTCCTATAGTCTAGGGTCATGTCCCCGAAATAAGATAAATCCCAAAGCTTACATCTTCTTTTAATTCCAAGCATGAAATTCAAAAGATCAGAATCCTTGTGCTCCTGACCGAATTGATTAAACATGAAGGGTTCAAGAAATGCTTCTCTGATCTTTTACAGTCTAAGGTCTCATGCCTTCCCATAGACTCCATCAATTTGAAAGATGAAAAGCCTGTAGTTATTCTAGGTCATATGGTAGAAGACAGGAATGATGCATACCCTCCCTTCTACACTTCCCTAAACATTCATGACAAGGTACTGCACAATTGTTTGATGGATTCAGGAGCTTCTTGCAACCTCATGCCCAAAACTGTCATGGAAGAATTAGGACTAGAGGTCACCCGAGCCTATCATGACCTCAATTCTTTTGACTCTAGGAAAGTTCAATGTCTAGGAGTCATCAAAGACCTAGTCGTGACCTTGTTTCAATTGCCCATGAAAAGTGTGGTCATGGATGTTGTAGTGGCTGATGTCCCCCCCAAGTTCGTTATGTTGTTATCGAGATCTTGGATAAAAAGATTGGGGGGAACTCTGCAAATGGACCTAACCTATGCTACTATCCCAGTGTTTGGAGGAGAGCATAGGAGGCTATACAGAGAAGCCCAATTGGCCTATATAATCAGTGATGAAGCCAATCCTACCAACCATCCCATTTTTGCCTTG
>ML796918.1:564845-579312 GCA_009831015.1 Picea engelmannii | reverse complement strand
GACTGCTTACAATTTCTTAGCACAAAACACTTACAAACACGGTGGCCCCATTCTCAATATAATTACCAGCTTCAACGAGCTATATTCAATGCCTACTATGGCTTTCCACTCTTTCCCAACACTCAACTTTGTTTTTCCTCACTTCTTGCTCTACTATAAAAATTGTCTTCTTTCCTACTCGAATTCCCTTCTTCTGCCACATTTGCTCGACTCTTACTCTTCCCCCAATGATGATTACACTCAACCCCTGTTGTGTTAACTGAGTGGGATGACTTCCTCTCGCAACCTCTTACATGAATTCAACGATTGAGTTCTTAATAAGTCAAATGGATAAATAGTTAAATGAAAAACTAATTAATGAAGGTGGCTTAAGACTCAAGGCATGGGGAAACCACTCAAAAATCACATTAAGTCATCTCCTTTGTGTAATCATAGCCCCCCATTAGTAATTACTCTGGTCCTTAACCATCTATAGTCATTGGTATATTTCATTTTATTATTTCAATGTACAATGTTTACATATTACATCGCTTGGCCCCTGGCCATTCATAATATTTACAAATATACAATGTTATATCGAACATCAAAATTTGAGTGTTCCATTCTTAAAAATGAAAATATATCACATATATTGTAGTATACCTAGGGAAGTAAAATGAGGTAACTAAGGACGTACCCAATGGAATTATGGTCATGTATTATTAGTAGAGGCCATTCAATGTAAGGTGGACTAGGTCCACTATATTATTAAATAAGGCCCACAATGGTAGTTAGATATAATAAATAGGCTTTCTAGAATATTCCTTCTCTAGAATGTTCCTAGAAGATAGATAATGTTATATAAAGAAGTGTAAGAAATGTATTGAAGCATAATGAATAATATTGTGAATGTATCAAGCATTGTTTGAGGAGTGTTATCCTTCCTTGAGGATTAATATATGGTGTTACCCTACCTCAAGGGTTGTGTCTACATTCTTGTGTTCAATATTTTGGTGAATGATTTGGTTTATTCTTGTTGATATTGGGGATTTATTTTGAGATTTATCTTCATATCTATCCAAGTACTTAACAATTGGTATCAGAGCACTTTCCTTTGCCAAAGAAGGGAAGAAATGTTTGGGTTATTTTGTAGATTTAAAAAAAAGGAGAGGGGGGGGGGAGGCACTTCAGGTTCATATATGAAACTTTCTGAGCACAATTTGGAAAAAAAAAATGGATATTTGAATTCATCTCAGAAAAATACCCAATTTAAAAAAAAAAACCAGCCGAAACAGAGTACGGGAAGTGACGTTATCAATGTTTTAAATTCAACCATTTTTCAGTGTTTTTCCAAAAAAAAACCGCGCTATTTGTACAATAAAGTTATTTTTAAGATCTAGTTTTTTGTTGAATATTTATTCCAAGCAAGATGCATTTTACTGGGAATAATAATGGTGCTAGTATTGAATAATTTCTAAAGTTTCACAAGTCAGAATGGAAAGAACAATGAATTTTTTTGTTATTTCTTCATTTTTAAGACGCCTCAACATGGAAGGAATCATTGGACTATTTCTAGCTGATGAGACTTCCAGATGAAGAATTGGAAAAAATTATTTTAGATAGGTGGTTTCATGTTGGAAAACAAGATAAAGAGAGCACGAAGGGTTTATTTTCATGTGGAAAACCTATATTACACATTCATGGTTGTATTCATAAAGAAAATGTCATTGTTTCTATTGACCCTAGTTTCCAGCAAAATTTTGTCAATGTTCAATTGGTTAATAGATTCCAAGTTCCTACAAAGAATATTCACAACACACATCTTGTTGGTAAACATGTTCAAATATTTAAAGATTTGAATATCACTATGGATAAATATGTGTTGCATTTAGATTTTCATGCTACAGATATGGATGATTTGGATATTGTTTTAGGATATCCTTGGCTAAAATCAGTGGGTACCATTAATATTAATGTGCAAAAAACATTTTTGAAGTTGTCGTACAAGAAAAAGAAAATCACATTGCATGATGTGTCTCTTAGTAAAAAATATGGGCCTGCGGAGGCCAACAAAGAAGTTATCACATATTTCGAAGTTGAATAAGAGGCAGAATCTATTGAAGGAGATGAAGGAAAACCGTAGGGACGACACAATAAAAAATCTAAGGAGGTAATTGATTCAAGGGCACAATGTGTCCCAGATTTCAAGAAAACATAACATATTCCTACATTTTTTGTATATCGCCATCCACATCATATAGAGAAACAAGAGTCATCAAGGCAATGGATTGAGCATCAACAAAATTCTACACCAACAAGGAACCAGAAACAAAACCAATCCAGATGTGCATGGAGGCCTACCAGAACTACAGGAAGACATCATGCTAGAGAACTAATCCCATGGAAACACCATGATCCAGGTGGATATTGATGGCCACCCACCTTTTCTAACTGTCTCAAAACTGTTTTCTAGCAATTTTGGCAATTTGCTATTTTTAGCAGTTTTTACTTTCGGGGCCATTTTGAGGACCTAAATGAAGGTTTTTCGGGATCGACACGATGGAGAGAAAGATCAAGGTGGAAAGGAAACAATTCGACATCATGTTCGTCTTCCATTATGATGGATGGATGGTCATACTTGGTACCAGTTGGCTACATTTCTTAGCCGATCATATTGTATGGTTTCTTCACGTGTTTCGAGGATGAAACATGTGAAGGGTGATGGAATGTAGTATACCTATGGAGGTAATATGGGGTACCTAGTGAGGTACCCAATGGGAATGTGGTTATGTATTATTAGTGGAGGACATTCAATGTAAGGTGGACTAGATCCATAATATTATTAAATAAGATCCACTATGGTAGTTAGATATAATAAATAGGCTTCCTAGAAGATTATTTCTCTAGAATGTTCCTAGAAGATAAAGAATGATATATAAAGAAATGTAAGCAATGTATTGAAGCATAGTGAAGAATATTGTGAATGTATCAAGCATTTCTTGAGGAGTGTTATCCTTCCTTGAAGATTAATATATGGTGTTACCCTACCTCAAGGGTTTTCCCTATTTATTGTGTTCAATATTTTGGTGAATGGTTTGGTTTATTCTTGGTTATTTCTGAAGTATATTGGTAGATCTATTTTGGTACTTAGCACTCATCCCCCTAATTGTTTTTTGAAACTAAACTTTCATGGTGCCTCCAAGGGAAATCCAGGCCCAACAAGATTTGGAGGTGCCTTTCACAATGCAACTGGTCATCTTTTGAGGATCTATGCTAGCTACATAGGGATTGAGATCAACAATGCGACAAAGCTTCAAGAACTCAAAAAAGGACTCAACATAGAGATCAGAGAAGGTGTTCAAATGTTAATTATTGAAGGGGACTCCCAAATCATTATTAGCATGTTGAGGAAACTCTAATGCATATCTTCTCTAAGAAAAATCACCACTAGATGGAGACTATCCAACACCTTGGAGCACATCCAATCTCTCCTCTCCAAGATCGAAGTGATCATCCCCTCACATGTCAAATGATCTTCCAACAAACTTGTAGACAAACTTGCTAATGAGGGAATCCTCAGAGAAAACCATCCCATGGATACATAATGGAACCCATCCTCGTGATGTCTCCTTCACTCTGATTTCCTAACTCTTGTTGAGGAATATCTAGCCACCCCGTATCGTGTGACAGGGATGCGCTCAACGGTAGGGTCACTCCTCGAGGAGTGTCACCACCTTTCACCCACGACCTGCATTAACTTCCCACGTGGGTGCTCACCATGACCTTACTCATGCGACTTTACTTCCCCACCTCGACGCTCATCCTGACCTCCTTCATGTGACATCATTTCTCCATCATCTTTGGCCTGATGACACTCCTCTGGTATTGTTTGATCTCCATTCTCATCCTTCCCATGTCTTGGGCTCATGAGGCTCCTTCACTCATAGTTACGATCCCTATGAATCTTATTATGGATTATTGTTGGAATTTGTACCTCACCTCTACGACGAGATGGCTTCTTCTTATGCTTCCCTCTGTGGTCTCCTCATTCGCTTGGCTCCTTCGTTTCCCCTCCTCTGCTCCCGATTTCTCTCTCGCCTTCCACTGAACCCAAGACTCTTTCTCGGCTCTATGTTCTTTGCTCATCCTTCATCCCATTCTTGACAATGGCTAGGGGAAGCTCATCATATTTCTCTAGAGGTAGCTCCTCCCGTTGCTCTTCGGGCTCACGACTTATATCAGCAGCAGATGACTCTGTCGAGTCCTACCAAATTCACACCCTGGTAAAGATCAAAGATGAAATTGACGTGGTAAAGGTGGATATTAGAGTCCTTCGACGTTTTATCCCCTATAAAGAGGTCGTGAGAAACTTGGTTCTTGAATGCCAGACTCTGACACTACACGAGAAAGGGAGTCCCAATACCTAAAAACCATAGACATTTACTAGCATATCAAGATGTTGATGGGTTGAGTCTTAATTGAAACGCACGAGGCACACCAGGAGATTCTGCTACAACTAGATGATGTGTAGTTGTAGATAAAACTGGCGTATCACAAAATTAAACTTGTAAGTAGAAAAGCTTGTTGGATTGGACCTTACCAACTTGGATTTTCCTCAACCTCACGTCCCCGTGGCTGAGGAACACCCTCCTATAGCTTAATTTTCTCATTTTTTTTTATTTAATTAGTATGTTTTTTAGTTTTAAAGGTTTGAGAGATTTTGTCCCACCTCTTTACATTCTTTTTTATGATAGAAAGAAACTATTAAACCTCTTTATTAGACACCTCTTTACATTCTTTTTTATAATAGGAAGAAACTAATAAACCTATTTATTAGACATATCTAAAATTTATTATTTCATATTTTATAGCTTAAAAAAAACTCAAGTTTTACAGACTCATAGAGAAACTAATGCATTATAGTTGGCCTTGTTTCCCAAGCCACAAACCAACAGTAAAGATTTTGTACAATATTTTAATATGCTAATACATAGATTTGTGGAAAACTTACCCAAAAAAAAATCAACTTCCTTCCAAAAGTATGATTTTCTCATAAGACCCTAATTATTATGATAATCCCATATAATTGATTCTTATTAGTTAATAATCACTTAGGAACATGGTTTTCATATAAGAATTTTTAAAATGTTATTAATAAAAATTGGTTCCAAAGTACATGAAATGGACATATTTTACATTTGGTAGAATATCTATATGACAACCATTAAAATAAAATAAGTTATAAAGTAGATAAACTTAATTATTTTTAATGAAAAATATCTTTGAATTTTAAGAGAAATTGGATTAAAAATAATAATTTTATCTCATTAAGAGAGATCATCAATTATCACCCGTGTTATTGCTACTTTGCTTCTGGTTGGCTATATTGTTTTCGTCGTCCGCATCCTGCTCCCGGATAATAACTCTGATTATCCATCTTATATAGACTGTAGTCCTACCAGTTGTGGCGATTCCATCATCCAATATCCCTTCGGAACATGTGGCCTTTTATCCGCTTACTGCGTTGACAACCAGACCACTCGATTAGAGAAATTACCCCTTTATGCCCGAGTGGTAGGCGATATCACAAATTCGTCTTACTCCAACGGAACCCTTCAAATCACTTTGAATCCTGACGATGGCAATCCCACTTTGATGTACGACTGGTTAACAGCAGGTGGATTCTTCAATGTTTCTAGAGGATTGAAAATTACATGGTCTATATCTGATACTTGTCGATCTTGTCTAGCCACCGGGGGAAGTGTTATTCCAAATTCTACAGCGAATTTGATGGACATGGGAAGAATTATCGGAATCATTGCATTTGTCCTAATAACGAGTTTCACAGCTGGAATTGCTCGGATAACTTTCACGGTGAGAATATCCAAAACTTCATTTCTTGACCATATTACATTCTCCTATCTCTATCTACTTTACTTTATCTGATCTTTGTACTGAGCTGTTTCTGTTTCTTTTCCAGAAGTATATTATTTTGACTAAACAACAAGAAGTCCAGAATCTATGGCAGGTAAATTGTTGATATGTAAAATGGATCCATTCATTACACTTGATTATCTTTTATATTCTATATTCTCATTCCCTCGTTCAACATACTTTCAGTGATATTTTTTGGAGAGCTTGGTGCATTTATCATAGTTGTGGTTTCTTACATAGTGTGCCATCGTGGATGCTGTTGTAAGAGAACCGAGAGAGACGAGGAGCAGACCATATTCTACAGTTTATGGACCCTCTCGACTCTAGACCTCCCACCGTGGAGAATTTCTTAAATTATTACTCCTCGCAGGTGCTTACCAGATATTCTTATGCACAGATTAGAACTTACACAAACAATTTGGCAGAACAGCTTGGAAAAGGAGGTTTTGGCACAGTTTATAAAGGGAAGCATCCCAGTGGACAACTGATAGCTGTCGGGACTTCTGCCTAGCGTGAGAAGGGTTAAACCTCGTGCACCTCTTGTCCGATCCAACGGCTGACGGGATTTCCAAATGAGATCCAACAGCTCACGATCTCCCCCTTCTATAGGCTTCTCCTATTCTCTCTTGGACGTGAAATCTTCAATGGTCCAGATTTCTTCGGCCGATCCAACGGCTGTTGTGCTCCCTCCTGATCTTGCGTACTGTCTTCCTGCACTTGGAAAAATCCCAAGTTCCCAAAGGCCTCGACCTTTTCCTTTCTTCTCTGCGAGCTCCTTTACCTGAGTTCTCGTTGTGCGTTCTCCTCGACGTTGTTCCTCCTGAGCTTTGCTCCTTTCGAATCCTCGAAGGATTCTTCAACTCATGCACCTCTACAGAGTCTTCACGCACACACAGTGTTGCCTCTCCTGAGCTTCTCAACACTCATATCTCTAAGGGATTTTATCCTTCTTCTTTCTCCCACAGATGGAGAATATAATGCCCTCCTGGCTATCATTCACTCAAACAACCTCTTGCTGAGTCTGCAAGGTGTTCAGCAACCCTTTGAAGATCCCTCAGTGGACTCTTCTTCAAATCAAAGAACTCAAAAGAGTTCTCTTCTCCTGTGTCTGTCTGCACACTAACTCAAATGCCCACCTGGCAGAGTGTCTCCTCCCAGAACTTCCAGTAGTTTTGTCCTCTTCTCTTGTGTACCTATGCACCCGGTCAATGCCCACCTGGCAGAGCTCTTTAGGATCCTTAGTGATTCTGGTTCTTCTTGAACTCATAGTAGAGTTCTCCCTCTATGCACTCCTTGCACATGCTCAATGCCCACTTGTCAGAGCTTCACAGAACTCCTCAGAGCTTCTGTCTGCAACTGTGTCTTTCATACACAGCCTTGCCTCCAAGGTGTTCAGCAACCTTGAGGTCTTCACTGAGTTGTTGATTCCAATTCTTGTGCCGCAACACGTCTTCATCTGAACCCCCAGAATTCAGAAGTGCAACCTATGTGCGCGGCTATTAGAACCCGCAGTGTTCTGTCACACCCTCCTGGTGTGAAGCCTCAAAGACCTTCACTTGAAATTAGACACACTCCTGCAAATGAAAACCTACAGCATACATCTACAGCATATAAGAACACTCACAGACATTCATTCAACACATAAATACATGCAGGAAAAACTGCTTCTGTTTGTATTAAAATGGCAAATGCCTGTTTGTACAAGGATGTTCCTGAGCACGGCCTGTAACAAGGTCTCGACTCTTTCTCTTCTTCTCTCTACTCGCAGACTTCCTCCTATCTCAACTGCTCACACACTACTGTACTCTTCCTACTACTCAAAATGAGATCCGAAATCTCCTTTACCTGAGGGGGCTCTTCGAGCTCTTCCCTCCAACCTACCTACCCTATTCAATTACATTGAATGGGCTATCTAGTCCAGCATCCGGATCTAAATCTCAGCCATACAAAACATTAAAGGCCTATCTTATCTACAGCCTGCACAAAGGCACGGCTCTATGGCTCAACAGCCTAGACATTAAATTACATTCAATTCAAAATAAAAGATGAGGGCTACGCCTCTCTTCAGCATTGAATGCGTGCGCTCGACGTGGCTGGCTGGCTGGCTGGTTGACGTGGAGAGATGCTCCTACATCATACTCCTCAGCTACAAAATTCATGAGCTCCTGCTCATGAGATTCCCATCTTAGCTGTTGAAATCCTCTCGGATCCCAAATCATCCTCTGGAGCTGTTCATCTGCTCCCTTTCCTTGTTGTTGTTGCTGCTGCTACTGCTGCTTCTTCCTTTCTGCTCAGCTGCTCCTTGCTAGTAGTTTCTGTTGACCTTAACATCAATCTTCTGATGTCTTCTATCACTTCGTCCAGCTGCTCCAATGGCTGGCTCCATTCATGCAGTCTACCCAACTGCAAAAATTTTCTGCACATGGGCAGATCACTGTGATCTCCCATGCCTTCTTCTTCATCAGCTTCCAACTTCACCTATTGGATGTGCACGCTATGCACCTTCACCCTTCTCTCCAGGGCTTCGAATTGTTCATACGCCAAACTAATGTTGTCTGCTTCTTCTTTTGCAAACTCTCATGTTCCAGTCTTTTCAGTCTCCTAGCTGAAAATATTGAGCCATTCCTCAGAATGCTCATCATCCTCTTTTGCTTCTTCTGCTGTCAGCTTCAGTGCTATAGCTTCCACAGCTTCCTAGCTGAATATGTTGAGCCATTCCTCAGAATGCTCATTTTCCTCTTCATTTGCTTGGGCAGCTTCCAGAGTCTGCTCCAATTCCTCTTCCCTAACAGTTTCAACTAGTTGTCCCTCTGTTGTTGCTGCATCGGCAACACAGATTTCTGCCTCCTCCGAGCTAAGTGGTAGGAATATCTATATTTCCCCAATCATCAGAATATTATCCTAATCTTCCTCCTCCTTTGTCAGCTGCACCTGCTGATCCAAACTCATCCTTGAGCTCACCTGCTTTGTCATCTCTTTTGGTCGATTCCGACTCACTTCTGACTTCATGAGACCCTTAGATAGTCTCATCTGCTCATCCCTGCCCACCTGGCAATATGGGATCTGTTCACTGCTCTCCTAGCAGATTATGAGATCAACTGATCCCATTTTCATCAGCACCCCTTGCTGAATTGAACTCACCTCCGAGTCCATGAGACCTTTAGACAGTCTCGTATTCTCATCTCTACCCACCTGGCGATTTGAGATGCTCCAAATTCCCTCCTGGCAGTCCATGGAATCAACTGATTCCATCTCTGTTCCCTTGCCCCCCTGGAAAACTGGAAACCTTTTGCTACCCTCCTGGCAGTCTATGAGATCCTGCAGTGACCTCATTTCCTTTCCCACCTGACAATGTGAAATTCCTTGGCTGTCCTCCTGACAGTCCGTGAGATCCCGCAGCGATCTCATCTCTTTGCCCACCTAGCAAATTGGAATTTCTACACTGCCCTCCTGGCAGTTCTTGAGATCTTCCGCTGATTCACATACCAAGAATGTCCGCAATCTCTGGTTCACATACCTGAACCATTTCCTCAGGTCCGTCGAGGTTTTCAGCATGCCTCAACCATCCTCTTAACAGCCTACGTTATCTTCTAGCCACTAGCCATCAACTCCTTGACTGACCATTTTGTTTTTGCCTTCCTCATGGGCCATTCATACACCCATCTTGGCTTAGCTTTCTGCTGCATCCGCAGTTCAAGCTTTTCTATGTCTGCCCTTATTTCAGTGAGCTCTTTATCCATTTCTGCAATCTTTTCTACCTTGCTCTTCTTCCCATCATGCCTATGGCTTTCAGTACTCATGGCGCTGCCCCTATCTGCTCTCCTAGAAAACCTGCTGCTGTCACTCCACACTAAGAGTGTTTCCAGCTTCATCCTCCAGTCCTACTGACTATCTTCTTGATTGTTGCCTACCTGCAAACAATCCTTACAGAGTCTCCAGTGCTCTGTCTTCCTTTACCTTCTCGCTCCACCTGAAATATACAAGTGAAGTCCCTGCTCTGATACCACTTGACGCAGTGTATCAGAGTACTCTTTTATCTCCTTCTGCCTCCTCCTGCCTGAAATATACAAGCAAGAATCAAGCTCTGATACCACTTGACGCAGACGCGAGACACACTCTACGTCCTCTCACATGATCGTTTTAAATTCCCCTTGGAGCCGAAGCGACTATTTTGATTCCTGCCTGGAATCTCTGCTAAAACCCAATCCACGGGTCCTTTTTTCACCCACACGGCTCTTCCGCACTTAATTGTGATCTTTCCCGACTCAGTTTCAGGTTTCGGGGTTTCATGTTTCCCGATGTCAAGAGTTCATGTCCTCTCGACACTCTCGAACTTCGATTTGCCGATGCGCTCCTTTCGGCCTTATCCCCTCCTAGCTAAACTCCTAGTCCACATGACCACTATCTCACATGACCGCAGCCTTGTCTCCTATCGGGGTTTCGGACATCACAATGCCGAAATGCAAAGACACTTTGTCCACGGGATTCCCGATATCCAGATTCCTGATTTCCTGATGTGGCTCTCCTATCGGGACCTTTTCTGGAGGCCTCGATCACTGCCACGCGTCCCCTCAAGATGGATGGTCCTGATCGCCTCTCGCGATTTCGTGACTTCAAATGCCCGGAAGTCTTGTACTCAGGACTCGTGAAACGCCGAACTCCGATGCGTCGATTTGACATTCTATCGGGACTTCCCCCAATAGTCTAGATCTCCGCCACGTATCCCCAACTGATGGACGACTCTGATCCAATCTCAATGTTTCAAGACTTGAAGTGTCCCGACTTCCTCGACCTCGACAACTCCGATATCCCGAGTTTCGATTCTACGCTATGCCGACAGCTGGCCCCACAAATGGTACTTCCTTCCTTTCGGGGTTTCGGACTTCGCAGTTCCGAAATGCATGGACTTCCTATCCACGGAATCCCCGATATAACGAACATCGATATCCCGATACCTGTCAGGATTTCTGTCTAGCGTGAGAAGGGTTAAACCCCGTGCACCTCCTGTCCGATCCAACAGCTGACGGGATTTCCAAATGAGATCCAAGGGCTCACGATCTCCCCCTTCTATAGGCTTCTCCTATTCTCTCCTGGACGTGAAATCTTCAATGGTCCAGATTTCTTCGGCCGATCCAACGACTGTTGTGCTCCCTCCTGAGCTTGCGCACTATCTTCCTGCACTTGGAAAAATCCCAAGTTCCCAAAGGCCTCAACCTTTTCCTTTCTTCTCTGCGAGATCCTTTACCTGAGTTCTCGTTGTGCGTTCTCCTCGACGTTGTTCCTCCTGAGCTTTGCTCCTTTCGAATCCTCGAAGGATTCTTCAACTCATGCACCTCTACAGAGTCTTCATGCACACATAGTGTTGCCTCTCCTGAGCTTCTCAACACTCATATCCCTAAGGGATTTTATCCTTCTTCTTTCTCCCACAGATGGAGAATATAATGCCCTCCTGGCTATCATTCACTCAAACAACCTTTTGCTGAGTCTGCAGGGTGTTCAGCAACCCTGTGAATATCCCTCAGTGGACTCTTCTTCAAATCACAGAACTCAAAAGAGTTCTCTTCTCCTGTGCTTGTCTGCACACTGACTCAAATGCCCACCTGGCAGAGTGTCTTCTCCCAAAACTTCCAGTAGTTCTGTCCTCTTCTCCTGTGCACCTATGCACCCGCTCAATGCCCACCTGGCAGAGCTCTTCAGAATCCTCAGTGATTCTGGTTCTTCTTGAACTCACAGCAGAGTTCTCCCTCTATGCACTCCTTGCACTTGCTCAATGCCCACTTGGCAGAGCTTCACAGAACTCCTCAGAGCTTATTTATGCAATTGTGTCTTTCATACACAGCCTTGCCTCCAAGGTGTTCAGCAACCTTGAGGTGTTCACTGAGTTGTTTATTCTAGTTCTTGTGCCGCAGCATGTCTTCGTCTGAACCCGCAGAATTCAGAAGTGCAACCTCTGTGCATGGCTATCAGAACCCGCAGTGTTCTGTCACACCCTCCTAGTGTGAAGCCTCAAAGACCTTCACCTGAAACCAGACACACTCCTGCAAATGAAAACCTACAGCATACATCTACAACATATAAGAACACTCACAGACATTCATTCAACACAGAAATACATGCAGGAAAAACTGCTTCTGTTTGTATTAAAATGGAAAATGTCTGTTTGTACAAGGGTGTTCCTGAGCACCACCTGTAACAAGGTCTTGGCTCTTTCTCTTCTGCTCTTTACGCGCAGACTTCCTCCTATCTCAATTACTCACACACTACTACTCTTCCTACTACTCAAAATGAGATCCGAAATCTCCTTTACCTAAGGGGGCTCTTCGAGCTCTTCCCTCCAACCTACCTACCCTATTCAGTTACATTGAATGGGTTGTCTAGTCCAGCATCTGGATCTAGATCTCAACCATACAAAACATTAAAGGCCTATCTTATCTACAACCTACGCAAAGGCACGGCTCTATGGCTCAACAGCCTAAACATTAAATTACATTCAATTCAAAATAAAAGATGAGGGCTACACCTCTCTTCAACATTGAATGCGTGCACTCGACGTGGCTGGCTGGCTGGCTGGCTGACATGGAGAGATGCTCCTGCATCAATATGCTCATCCATGAAAGAGTCAATTACTTTGCTATCCTCATTCTCTATCAGGAACTCTAACATCAATTTAGTGAAGACTAAATACTTCTTGCATTTCATAGAAGAAAAATCCATATCAAACTCTTGAAGCACAACAATCCACCTTTTGTAATTCCCACCAATTATTCGTCGATTCAAAACCTACTATAAAGGATTAATATCGTCTATGACGGTTGTCTTGTGCAACATAATGTAATGTCAAATCCGTTGAAAAACATGAAATGTTGCTAAGTCTATTTTCTTGACATTAGAATACTTTTGTTCAGATCCTAATAAAGTGTGACTTAAATTATAGATGACATGCTCTTTGACTTATCATCCTGTTAAACTAAGACATTCCAATTGATGATTCAACTGCTGCCAAATACAACAGGAAATATCGATTATAATTTGGGGGACTCAATAACATAGTTGAAACCAATGATTTCTTTAATGTATCAAACAAACATTGTGTTACCTCATCCCAACAAAATGGAACCCCTTTTTTCAAAAGACGCATGAATCATTTCATGATATTTGCATAGTTAGGTACAAATCATCGAAGGAAATTATCCTATCCTTGTATACTTTGAAGCTGACGAACTGTGTGGGGGGAGGAAATTGAGTGATTACCTCCACTTTCAAAGGGTCAACCATGATCCCTTTATTTGAAACTATAAAACCCAAAAGATGTCATGAAGTCATGCAAAAAATACATTTATACGGATTCGATAGTGACAACATATCTTGAAGACTAGGAGAAGGTGTAACAAATGTTGAGATCTGTTGCGATAATGAGTTGTAAGATCATCCAAATAAGCCTCCACTATGTGTTTCAGGTCGTTGAAAGAAAAATCATGGCCCGTTGAAAAGTATCTCCATCATTTTTAAGGCCAAAGGGAATCTTCTTGTATGCAAAGGTTCCCCAAGGACAAATTAAAGTTGTCATATTTTGGTCTTTCATTTGAATCACGATTTGGTTATAACCCAAAATCCATCCATGAACGAAAAATCTCACTTCCTTCGCATTCATCAAGAATTTGACAGTTAAACTGTGTAGGGAAGTTATATTTTGGACAAGATTTATTCAAGTCCAAAATATTCATACACATTTGAATCTTTCCCTGATTCTTATCGATCAAAACTGGGTTAGAAACCCATTCTGTCAATGCCACTGGATAAATAAAGCCAACTTCGAGCAACTTTTCTATCTTAGCTTTAATTGTTGCTACTTTCCTTGGATTCATTGGTCACAAATTTTGTCGAACCAGTTTCTCATTCTCGTAGGTTCGAACCTCATGTTGAATTATTTAAGGATATATGTTAGCAATTTCCTCGTATGACCAAGGGAATACATCTCAAAAATCCTTAAAATAGATCTATATACTAACAAATTTCATCTTGAGATCACTCTTCCCCGATAAAGACATTTTTGACAACACCAAGGGTTATAGAAATGTTAATGGGAATGGTTTCTGATATATTTTCCATATTCCTCTCAGTGTAGACACCATACCTGGCCAAGGGGTTCACCGTCTGATCAACACTCCTACTCATAGCTGACTTAAATTTTCCATTTTCCACATGACTGGTCTCGAGGAGGAAATATGATCTATGATGCATATCTTCCCACGACCTTTTATCTCCAGTCATTTCCTCAACAAAATCCTCATATGTAGGAAAGAAAATTTCAACATAGTCTTGAGAAGTTTAATAATTCTTATCCCAGACAGGCTCCCGAAACAGATCATCCTCCTTTGTTCATGCACTAGTCTGATTAGGGTTTACATTGGTGCACTGAATATTCGGGTAAGCAATATCAGTTGTAGACAGTGGCATAGACATCCCCACATGTGTGTGACCATCGATCGATTCACACGGTGAGGGCAACACCCATGGATCTTATAGAAATTAATTTCTAAATGGCATGAATCTC